>PVJD01009932.1:0-58077 GCA_004026545.1 Mormoops blainvillei
AATATATGTTAGGTGTGGGTACCTTCAGGTCTGGAAAGACCAGGTGTCTGTTTCATATTACTTGTCAGCCTACTGATATACAGTGTGGGTCTCAGGGGAGACGTAGAGTTTATAGGAAAGTTGGTCTTCGCCTACTTCCTACTGGCCTGAGACCAGCCCTGTCTGGTTAGTCATTCCAGACAAGTAGCTCTAAGACCATGACAGAGGCACAAGCACGTAGACATTTGAAGTTTCATACTGTGTTTATTTTAAACAGGTAACTGAAATTATTCCTACTGAATTATTTTAGTTTTTCATGTCATTTAGGTTAGACACAGTAGTACCTGTCCATAGGAATATCTGAGGAAAAACTGAGAGTTTGAGGGAATAGGCTCTAAATGTAAAGAGCATACTAACACACATTACACTATTGATCTTAGAAAACAGTCTAAGGAGAGGACATTTACAGGTGACCGTGCTGTACTCTTAGCTAATAATGGAGTCGAGATCCTGGCCCATTTTCCTTATAGGACCATTCCCACTCATATTGGAAAATCGCACCAGTGATCAGAGCTCTGATCACACGCCTAAACCGTCATTTTCAGGGTAGTTTGAGAACAGAGTTCCTTCATAACTTAGAGTTTCATAAGTATGGAAATTTTAAAATGTATATGGTCAGCAGAGTGGTGCTTATGAGTGGAGTCCATGCATGCAGCCTGCCTGAGTTTGTGTCTCGTGTCTTCCACTTTGTAGCTGGGGAATCTGATACAAGTTAATGAGCCTCTCTGTTATTCAGATACTTCCCCTGTAAATAGGAATGATTGTGCCAACCTGCTAAAACATGTTGTAAAGCAAGTGGTGTTTAGAACAATGTCTGACTTAGAAAGTATTCAACACATGCAAGTCATTATTAGACATTATTATTATTACAATTTATATATTGCCTTTTGCTTTTGTAGATAGAAATCCATGCTCCTCCTGGTGTACCAGTGGGTTATGTTTCTCAGAATTGGCACCCATGCCTGCCAAAGTTTACAGTTCAGAATGAGAAGAGAGAGGATGTGCTAAAGATTAGTGGTCCATGTCTTGTGTGTAGCTGTTGTGCAGATGTTGATTTTGAGGTAAGAGATATGATAATGCTTATGGGGTTTGCTTTCCTAATATAAGAATAATATAAATTGGGAGGGTGTTACAAATATATTAAATAAATATGTGTATCCTAATATCTCAACAGGGAGACAGTGTGCTCATATATTTAACTTTGGTCAGGACGGAAGTTATTAATCTCGTTGGGCTTCAGTGTTGATTATGCTAATGGCAAAAAAATGAAGCAGAGCCTTGCGGTCAAATAAATATAAGCAAAACCACCGACATTTAAACGTGGTGGTTTCTATGTGGAGGTGCTTTGTATTATCCATTTTGAGTAGAACTTTAACTTTGTCATCGATGTCTGACTGCCAAAGCCTGTGGATCCTCCGTTAGTCTAAAATTCAGGCTCCGGTGTCCTTGGCTCTCTTCACGAGGTCTGACATCTTTCACTTCCTATAAAAAGCCCAACGATGCAAAGAGTTTCCAGGAAGATGGTGTAAGACGTAGTACCCAGTTATGCTTCTCTATGGTCTCTGCTTTATCTTTGTATTAAATTTGATCATTAAAAACCAAAATATATCTGTGTACTTGGATCAGTTTCATTACCGCAGTTTTCAAGCAGATGGCCTAGCCTTAGCGGGCACATTATTTAGTTGCAAATACTAAAAATCAAGAGATTTTATAACTTAATCTTGATTTTCTCATTCTATTGGAAAAGTAGGAAATGTGGTAAATGAGGCCCTCATTTCTATAAAAGGGGCAGAAGCAGGCTGAACCTGAGTAGCGCTGCCCCGTTGGGATATGTGGGAACTCTGCCAGTCTGCTGTGGCTTCCCGAGGTTGTCCACTATCCAGCCGCATTCTTTTGTAGTATTTATCTGGTACTATGACGTCAGATCCCTCTGTTAGACCTCGTTTATATAAAAATGAATCCTTCCCCTCTATGACCTCAGAGTCTAATGAGGGAGACAAACGATTCTAAGAAAACACACATGATGTAAGAGAGACTGTAAAGACTCTTAAAAATGGATATATTGGGTTGGACAAAAAGTCCATTTAGTTTTTTCCATAAAATACAAGATCTGTCCAGAAAATGTCTAGCCATTGTTAATATAACAAGAACAGTTTGTGTGACATCACTGGCAGCCAAGAAGAGTGAACTGGAATACACATGCATGAACAATGACAACTTCACTATACTAGTCAGCGGGGGCAGCAGACACTGTTAAGTGACCATGTGCACTGTGTGGCCATCACATTCAAAATGACTGACCAAGTAGAGCAATGAATCTGCATGAAATTTTGCATTAAGCTTGAACATTCCTCCACGGAAACTATTTGGATGATTCAGGAGGCTTTCACGGATGATGCAATGAGCACGGTGCAAATAAAAGTGAGGCACAAATGCTTCAAAGATAGTCAAGGATCTGTTGAAAGTGATCCACATTCTGGAAGGCCTGCAACAGGCAGAACACCTGAGAATGTTGAAAGTGTATGGGCTGCAATCAACAAAGATCAGTGACTGACAGTGCAAGAACTACAAGTTGATCTGGGAATTCCAAAAACGACCATGTCCGAGATTTTGATGCAGGATCTTGGCATGAAATACGTCACCTCAAAATTCATTCCTCGGCTTCTGCTACCAGAGCAGAAAGAACATCATGCTGCAGTTGCTAATGACTTGATTCAAACCACTACTAATGAACCAGATTTCCTCAAGGCCATAACCAGAGATGAATCATGGGTCGACAGCTATGATCTGGAAATTAAAGCCCAATCATCCCAATGGAAGTTGCCTGGTTCTCCATGACCAAAAAAGGCACAGGAAAGCTGCAGCAAGATCAAGGCCATGTTACCTGTGTTTTTTGAATGGGAAAGTGTTGTCCATCATGAGTGCGCCATTGCAGGCCCAACAATTAATAAGGAGTGCTACCTCAACGTTCGTCAGTTGAGAGGTGCAGTACCATGAAAACAGCCATAGCTATGGGCAACCAGTGCTCGGCAGCTTCATCACATGTCTTCTCATGCATCACATCCCATGCAGAGATTTTTGGCAAAACAGCAAATCAGCCAGGTGACTCAGCCCCCGTACAGCCCAGATTTGGCACCCTGCAACTTCTAGCTTTTCCCAAAATTAAAATCACCTTTGAAAGGGAAGACATTTCAGACTGTCTGGATCCCATTTCAGAATGGGATTCAGGAAAATACGATGGGGCAGCTAATGGCGATTCCAGCAAAGGATTTTTGCAGTGTTTTGAACAATGGAAGAGAAGCGGGGAGAACTGTGTGTGGTCCCAAAGTGCCTACTTTGAAGGGAACTAAGGCATCACAGTCCTATGTACAATGTTTCTTGTGTCTTGCATCTTCTTCAATAAAGGTTTCTATTTTTTGTATCACATGGCTGGATAGTTTCTGGGCAGACACCATTTTTTCATTTTCACCAATAACTTTATTGATTTGCATATTTCGAGTATGTTGACTATCTCCTGCTATTGGATTCTAGTGAGTAGAGGCCAGAGATGCTGCTAAACATCTTCTAATGCATAAGACAGCCCCACAGCAAAGAATTATTTGGCCAAAATGTCAATAGTACCAAGAAACTTCGTGACCCACTTTTGACACATTCAATTAATCACAGCACCTTTTCCATACACTGCACAAATCTTTGTTTTGTGTTTCAGTTGCATTTTTACCTTTCTTGAAATAATAAAACATAATATACCAAAAATGTGCGTTTTCTTCCATCTTCAGTATTAAAATGACTACACAAAAATTCACCGATTTTGATTTTTTTTTTAATGCACACTGATATGACAGCTGTCACAATACGGTCTAACAAAATTGTTTCAAAGGAAGTTAAAGACAACTAAGAACGACTAGAGCCATTGTATGGAAAAAACCAAACTTCTTGGCCAATCCAATAGATATTAGGATGGGATTTATACTACATGTGTAAAGACTTTCTAGATTTGTGTATAATAACAGTTCCCTATGTAGAGGTTGTTATTTCTATCAAAGATCCAGAGAAGTAAAAAGGTAATTGTTGTTTCAGGGAGTATTAACTGAAGTTTGGCTAACATATATTTATTTGTGGGAAATACTGGTGAAGCAAGTCGGATTGGACTGTGAAACTCCTGTATTTAATGCTAACAAATTTAGAAATAATCCAGCAACCCTTCTGAATAGATACCTTAGAGCATCAAGTGTAGGTGATAAACTAACTCCTGTACATCTGGGATGGTGCTGCTACTAAGGAACATCTTTGAGGGAACTAAGAACATGGTCCCTTGAAACATTTTCTAAAAGCCATCTGACAGGAAGTTGGAATGAAGAAATTATCAACCTGAGGAAACATAGTGGAACATGAATTCCATTTGGGTGTCAGTGGGCTTGGCAACTTGGTATACATAAAACACAGTAAGAGCAGAAATCATTCTATAGGAAGAAATCATTCAAGAGACATTTAATAAGTGTACTAAGTGGAACTCATTCATGGATTCAATGTCAGCTGAGGATGAGAGAAAATTGGGGAATTACTCTGTTGTCTGAGGGTTAAGAAGCTGAGTGAATAATAATGTTAAGAATCTTGAAGGAGAACCAGTTGATCTGAATTGAGTTGTAATGGATTTTAGGTATGTAAAAGGAAAAGTAGAGGGATTTTCAGCATACTGACGTATGCTGAAGCCATCAGTACATAATGCTCTAGGAACTAATCAATCAAGAACAAACTTCATATAATAGAAAAATCTTCAATCAATCATATAAGAAATACTTAACTAAACATTGGATGAAACAAGAAGCATAATGGGAAGAATGGGACTAATATTAAAGGACAGGAGCATTTGAAAACAAGCCACATAGTAAAATGAAGAGTCATTACACCTCTTTGGAAAAGAGTGCTGCAATTAGATACAGATGAAGATAAAATTACTGAAATGGATGATCCATAGTAGGAAAATAAAGAAGGGAATTATATATTTGAAAGGGTTAAAAAAATTGAGATGAGGATGCTAGAATAAACCACTCTTGCATATGCCAAAAAGGAGTATAGAAAAAGAGAAGACAGATAATTTGCTGAAGTAATATTCAAATAGATAAATTGCTAAGAATCTTTAGAATACCTTTGTCAAGTATTTTTAAAATAATTAAAGGTTAATTGATAGTAATATATCAGTTTATTTTTTCAGAAATTGAAATCATTTTATTGTATTGATGTCTTTGTTTTTAAAATATTAACTAGAATTTAGCTAAAAATTATGTAGTTTTGTTGACTTTTCAGCTGTAGATTTTTTTCACATTTCTTAACCCTTTCATGAACTATTGTATGGTCTACTTCATACATAAATTTTGGTGAACTTTTAGATTTCTTGCTATAGGAATCAAAAAGGGTAAATGTTAAATCTAGTGATAGGATTATGGTGGCTGACAAGTTAAGTTACCTTTTGTATATTTCATTGCAAAAAATTTCAAAAACTAATAACTTTTTAAAAAGTAAAGTTTTATTGCCAACTACAACTGCTTGCTTGGATGACAGCTATTAGCAGAAGAAACACTAAAATGTCAAAAGAGAGAATTTGTACTAGTCTGTTTTCCCACAAGAATGTTGTGTGAAAATAACCCTTAAAGCTCAGTAGCTTAAAAGAACGGGCATTTGCACTCATGCTTATGCATTTGCAGGTCAACTATTTCTCAGTGGATATACGTAGCCTCAGCTAGATGGCTCTGATTTAGGCTAGAAGTTGGCTGCAGACCTGCTCCAGGTGTGCTCATTCTAGAGCTATAGCAAGAACAACTACCTGGATCATCACATTCTAGTGGCTGATCACTGGAGAGCAAGAGCCAGGCCAAACCACTTAGCCATGTTTAAGGTCTTGCTCATTGTCATAGATACTAGCATTCAATTGGTCAAACAAGTCACATGGCCAACCCTAATTATCAATGTTCAGGGAACTATACTGGGCCTACAGAGGGGGCCGTGGGGGGCAGTGAATGAATATTGATGAACAGTAATCCATGCTATCACAGTTTTTATATTAAAAGTTTATTTCAGGTTTCTTAATAACTTAACGGCCCACAAAGGAATAAAAGGAATAAATGGTTTTTAATTTCCCCACATTTATGTAGCAGCTCCCAACCTGACCTAGGGCTTCACAGGGTGGTGCTGTCATGTGTGCTACCTTGTGCACATTTGAAAAGGACACTTCTCTTCCTGGGTTGACACAACCCTATGTGTACATGCCATGGTGAGTGTGGCTACCTTCAGCAAACCCCCACCCCAAAGTGAGGTGTATTTGTCCAGCTACGATCTTTTCAGCTCTTTATGATGGCCCTGGACTTTCCTCAGGCAGAATCGTGCAATTAGAAAAATTTTACTTTAGAGCTTTTTTTCATACACCCTTCCTCTTTTGTTGTTCTACTACCCTCCTGTTGTCCAGTCATACGCCAACCCTGGACCGCTGGCATCCCATCAATTTACTTCTTGGAAACTTGCCTTCACTCAAAACTGCCCAGGCAGTTTTCTGGGCCCGTCCCAGGCCCTTAGCACTGCTGTTTGCCTGCTGACCTTGAGTGGTAATGTCCCTCTCATCATATTGAAACACAGCCTACATAAACTCTCTGTGCTTGTCTTAAAAGAGATGTGTCACATAAGGTTTAGTTTGCTACCCTTCTCATGGCTTGTAGAAGTTTCATCAAAGAAACATTTCTTATTTGTATCTTTTCATGCTTAAATTGTGCTTTAGATCAGTTCAAATCATTTATTACTCTCTTAATGCACAGTATACGATGTTAAAATTTCAGTAAAACTACTTTTGTATAAATTTTCTGTAGCCAAGAAACAATTTTTATGTATCTATAAATAAACACAGGAATTTATATGCATCTAGTGAGAGATACAGTGCTTATAGTTATGTATTGCACATAAGTTTAATAGTGTATTTGTTTAATTTTACTCCAACTTTGAAAGCAGATTTATATTTTCTAGAATTCTTTAAGACTGTCATTTTCTTTCAATTTAGATTAAATCTCTTGATGAAGAAAATGTGGTTGGCAAGATTTCCAAGCAGTGGACTGGTTTTGTGAGAGAAGCATTTACAGATGCTGATAACTTTGGGATCCAGTTCCCCTTAGACCTTGACGTGAAAATGAAAGCTGTCATGATTGGTGCATGCTTCCTCATTGTAAGTCTATTCTTGCTAATCTTGGGTATTTCTTTAGTATCATTCTGTAAAGATTCAGTAAGTTGTACATTTTGAATGTCCTAATTAAATTTATAGGTTTTATTCATAGGGGGTCCCATTTAATCCTAGCTTGGAAATTCTATTCTCTCCTGATAGTCTAGATTCACAGGTGACTAGTTTTTTGGGGAAATTCTACTCAGTTTCACATGGCAGCAAAAGGACCTTGTGTGTTACAGAGAGGCCCTGGTCTTTGGAGTCAACTTAAAAATTAAAACAGGCGTTTTGGGTAAGACTTCATATATGAGCTTACATGGAGGAGAACACATTAAACAGGGAGATTTAATCCTCATTTGTTATTCAATTAAATTTTCTACTGAGGAGTGTGAACTGTAATAAGAGTATGCATCCAATCAGGCCACCAGATGGAACTGGCAGTTGAAAGGAAATATGTAAGATAGACAGTGATTCTGTACTTGTCTTCCACTAAATCACTCAGGGAGATTTTAAAAAACCCAAGTACCAAATCATACCCTAATTCAACAAAATCAGAATCTCACAGTGTGAAGTTTGTATAGCTCCCCAAGTGATTCAATAAGCAGCCAAAGTTAGGGGTTCCTGGGAGAGAGCAAGAGTTCTCAACCTGAGCTGCGTAATAGACACACTTTGGGTAGCTTTCAAACTCCCTGTGTCAAGACTGCACCCAGAGTGTGAATCAAAATCTCTGGAGATGGGACCAAGCCTTCAAGCTGTTCAGGTCACTCCCAACCGATTCCAACATGCAAGCAAGGTTTGGAACCACAAAATGATTATCTTAAACATTTATTTGGGGATGAACTCAGAACAAAACTAAAAGATGAGAGAAATTTACAGCAAAAAGATCCAGTTCCTTTAACAAATAAATATCAAGAAAATAAGAATGTAATAAAATGAGATACTTAAAGGACATCAACTTAATGCAGTATGTAAACTCTAAACTGAATTGAACAGACCAATATAAAAAGACATTTACAGGAATTCACAGATTTTGAACATTGACTGGCTCTTCGATGAATGACTTACTGGTTTTTAAGGTATGATGATTATATAATGGCTATGTAAAAATAAAACAATAACAAAGCCCTTATTTTTGGCATCATGTACTGAAGTATTTCAATATAAAATGGTATGATATCACAGATTTGCATTTAAATAATGGGGGTGAGGCCTGGGGAATCTAGAAGATAGAGTAATTGATAAACTAAGTAAGATCAGTCATATTCATAATTATTGAATCTGTGTGAGTAGTCATTTGGACTTCATTGTGCTATTCTATCTAATTTGGGATAGGCTCAATATTTTCTATGAAAAGTTTTAAAGATAACCATAGTTCTACTTAAAAATGGTGTTTTCAATAATGGTTTACATCACATGAAAAGAAAAGTTAACCTTACCCTTAGGGACGTGTTCAGCCAAAGATATGGTGTGTACAGGAAAGATAAGGCAGTCGGAGATGTTTGGACAGATGGGACATGAAACTGGAGGTGGTGGTGGGATTATTAGTAAATGGCTATGGAATAAATTGGGCTTCTACTAAAGGACTTTTAAGGACAGGGCAACTTCTAATAGACCTTGGGAGACTATTGAAAATGATTTAGTTAACTGGTTATTTTTAAACTAGGTATAAATAAAATAATTATAAATCCAAATTTTAGAAAGATAAATCCTGATGGCTGTGTAAAAAATGGATTGAAGAGAGATGTAATTGCAGTAGTGTAACTGTGTGAGATTTGAAATAAGGATTAAATTATTTCTGTTGAAGGGATAAAGGAGATTGATAGATGTGAAAGATAAAATCCATAGGATTTGACATTAAGTCATGGAGAGGAGGGTCTAGTTAGACAGTGATTGAGCCAGGCAAGTTAGGGAACACAGTAGAAAAGTTTGGAAGAGAAATCATAAAATTGGGCCAAACAGTTCTCAGTGGTATTCTTACTCTAAATAGCTTTCATTCCCCTGAAAAAAATCTAAAAGTTGTACATGGTATTCCAGTCATATTAGTAGAGAGGGAATATAAAAAGTTTAGGAGCAAAGAATCAAAAAGGAACATTCCCGGGGACCTGAGAAAAAGTGAAATTTAGAGAAATTACCAGAGAACTAATTAAATTTATACAAGTATTAATAAGTGAATAGAATTACAGGATTTAACTGCTATTAGAATGGAAAGCTGAAACTATTGACTGTTCCCAGATCGACTTATAATAGTTTTCTTGTTTAGTAGATATGTCATTCTATTTCATCATATCCCTTAGCATTTATGCATCTGAGAATTGATCTGTTTTGTTACTGAAAATTCATTTCCATATTTTGTTTTTATTTAGGATTTCATGTTTTTTGAAAAGAGTGGAGGCCAAGAACAGCGAGCAGGAGTGTGGTAGAGGATGAACAAAGGTCTCCTCAGGGCATATGAGGTCTGCATCCTGTTTGGGACAATGTACAAGTAAAATTCAGTGGGTTTTCCTTTATTGAAATGACATATAACTTGTCAGTTACACTGACTGACAAATTATACTGAAGTTCCAGGTATATGATTTCACTTTTCAAATTAGAGAGTTTATTTTCTGTGTCACTTACTTACAAATATTTTTATATACTTTCTTTCATTTTATGCATTTTGTATTTTATCGTGTATTTCAGAGAAAGGGCATTAGAATTTTTACATTTAAACATGAGACTTCCTTTGATAAATTGCTTTATTTTCAATTTTATAGCAAAATTAATTAAAATTATTTTAATATAAAATTATGCATTATTTTATTAAATTTAGTTAAAATTTATTTTATATGTAACAACTGTTATTTTACAAATATTGTATATTCAAAAATGTTAAAAATGATCGTAACTTCAGTTTCCTTTATAATTATGTTCAAATAATACTCAAGTTCATATTATCAAAAAATATATATATTTGTTTTTATTCGGCAGTTAAACCACATTTAACTTTTATGTAATTTTCATATTGCTTTGATTTTCATATTGACAAGATAATAAATTACCATTTTTTAATGGATTTCAGTGAAAAAGATGATTCTCTCCCAAAGAAACTTTATTTATGACTCACTCACTCTAAAACTTTAGTATTGTTGTAATTTTTGAACTGATTATTTACACATGGAATGTTCAGTACTTGATTCTACCATTCATAGAACATGGCAGTTAAGAGATCATTCAGGTATCAATTAAATAGAACATATTTATTCCATCAGAATATGAACTTCAGTAATAGGCTAGTGGGTTATTTATGCTAACAATCAAGCAACTGAAATAAAAAATTATTGATATATTTCTTTGCATATTCTTGTTTTCAAACTGAACAATTAATTCATATGATGTTCTGAACCATACACATTTACCCCCACCTTCAAAAGAGCAAAAGCATTTGATAATCATTAGTAAAACCCATACCAACGCTGGAAACTAGGATTTCTACCTGTTAGAAACTTAAACAAATTTTTTATATTCTGTTTTATAGGAAAATTTGGATTGAGTGGGAAGAGATGCCCAACCCATAATTTAACTCATGCAAAGGAAAAGTGTGTTTAGGATGTAGGGGTTTAGGGGAGAGACTACCTTTCACCTTTAGCGAAATTCCACCAAATCCACTAGATCCTAAAGTTGAGAACATTTGGATGCCAGGGGAGCTACAAGAAAAGCTAAGTCTAGACCATTTTTATTAGTCAGATAGTTCACCAGATGCCAGAGTGCAATGATGAAAAGTAACCATGGCTCTCACATTCAGTTTAGTTGGTACAGACAGCATGCCAGATAAAGTGAGGTACTTGCATAGCTGGATCCTAGTGGCATTCCTTATACCAGTTAGAGAAGAGGAGGGCTTTCCAGGCTAGCTATCGGGTACCACAGCCAACCCAAAATGGGGCTGGAGGTACTGATATTGTCCCTGTTACCGTTCATCTTTCTTCATTCTCCATCTTTCTCACCCCCTCCTTCTTCCCCCACCCCCTCCTATGCATAAAATTCAGGATCTCTGGTTCAGCAAAGTAAAATTACAATTGACTTAAACAGTTCCTTTCTTCTTCATTGTGCAAGGAAGATTTGTGCAGAAACCCATACACCATGTGCAGAATCCACTTAAGTTCAAATACTTAAGTTCATTTACATAGAGAAAAATCATTACAAATGAAAAATTAGAAACTTAAATGATAAAAATACCGGGAATTAAAGCAAATGTCTTTATTCATAATCTCAGTAAGATTTGGAGGAATGTTGCCTATTTCTGAAAAAGGCTGTAGAGAAAAATGAACATTTTGATGTAAAATTTTAATAAATTTGAAAAATATGACCGCATTTCAAAGTATGATGGAGACACTGGAACATTAGATTGCATAAAGTATAACAATAACAAAATAAAGCAAAAGAGATTTTAGAAATTTAAATTATAAAAATAATTTTAAAGTGTAAGAAAATTTATTTGCCAAAAGGACAGATTTTGCAATCTAGGTGAATGGATTTACCATATTTCAGAAACTTTCATTAAAATACCTATTTATCATTATTTTTACAAGACAGTTACTACATGTTTGCACTATGGCAGACACTGTTAAGCCTTACGGGAATGGTTTCTGTGGCCTAATTTCCGTGATATTCCCCCAGTCTAGTTCATTTTTTCTTACCTCACCAATAGGATTTGATCAATATACTACTCTAATCACAGGAATTTAAAAGGACCAAAGGATGTGGAACAAAAACATAAATCCTCTAAAGGTATTTGGTATCTTGCCACCATATCCCCATGCCTGCCTTTGAGTAGAGCTTTTCCACTCCTGAGATTCCCTCCAGATGATGTGATATAGAGAGATGTGGTGTCATGGCCTCACTCAGAACAGGGCTCCCTCTGCCTGTCCTTTTTACTCTGAAGAGAAAAAAGGAAGAGCAATCTCAGGTCATCTGTGTGCCCACCAAGGCCTAGATCTTGGCTTCTAAATACCATTCTCCACTAGAACTGTGCTCTTTTGAGAAATGGCTACGCCCAGCAATGAGTTAGGCACAAGTACAAGATGTCTTGAACAACTTAGGGAAAAGCCAGACAGGTGCTTAAGGGATGAAGGAACCAAACTGAAAAGGCTCCCACCAGCAAAACTAAGTAAATTTGAGCAGCAAAATATAGGAATAGATCATTACCTATTGAATAAATTAGGACACCACACGACCCTACTGATAGAAATGTATAAATTAAAAGTTTGTTGAGTGCAAAGATATGTATAGTTTCAAATTATGTCCCCACAAAATCTTTTTAATTTTAAAGGGGGAACGGATAACTTTTACAGCAGAACCCAGTGATCGAGTGATGGAAGCGAGTGTCAGTAATGGGACAAAGTGCAACACAGGTCCACCTGATAGGATGCAGTAAGACACAGTATTACAGGAACTGTGACGTGGCCTTTAAGACAGCACATCGTTAGGGGATTTTGTTTTCATGCTAATGAACTGACCTTTCTTTGTGGAATGCCTTTTGTCCAGTACTTAGGTTTATCTAGTCAGCTAGTCTGGAGTTGGGCTTTGTTTGTAGTTTCATGTGAAGCCTGGGGCGTGGCGAGGGTAACTAACGAGAAAGTTACCCTCGCCACACCCCAGGCTTCACATTTTTCTAGCTAATGATTTGTGTTCAGAACGTGGGCTAGTGTGCCAGAGTTTTTATCGAAACGCTCAGAGGGCGTCTGCCTCTTGCAGCATTCCCCACTGTCATTCACTGCTCTTTCTACACAGAGCTTGTTAGCCTAGGGTACAGATGGGGGAGTGTTCTCTGATGTTCAGTTTAAGTGTCAGTCTTAAGTAGTGTACATCTCCTGTGGCCACAACCCAATTCAATATAATCCTGAAGTCAGAGACTGTGGGACTTGGCCAATTTACCCCTTTGATCTGTTCATCACCAGAATGCATTCACAGCACCGGCTGGAAATCTGAGAGCTGTGTCTCTGGGTGCTTATACAAGGGGAATCAATGGGTGATGGGATGTGGGGAGGAACTTTGATAGTATATTTCAGTCAAAAGAGACACAACAAATAGGTAAACCTAAACGTAACGATCCCAGTACAAACATGCCAGAGTGGAAAAGTGCAGAAAAGCAGTGAGGCCACTTCTCATAGGACCACTTGCCCTATGTGGCTTGGCTAGGGCAAAACTGCACAGAGGATGAAGCCTACACTTACCTTTGGACAGGAAGTGCCTTCTGCACTCCTACCCCATCACCTTCCTGCCCTTCCCACCCCACAACCCAAGAGTCCTTGACCTGAGAGGAATAAAAAGGTGAGAAGTTTTCATCTGCCCTGGACAGGCCAGAGGCCCAGGGGAAGCAAGTTTAGGGGCGTCCCCAGGGCCTAGGAGCCAGGCAATGCAGGGTGGGTTGTGACAGTGAATGATGTATCATTAGATGTCCCTGACTAAAGAGTAAGTATAGGGAGAGGGAGAAGGACTGAAGTGAAGTAGCTGCTGGAGGAAAAAGGCACTCCAGGCAAAGGCAGCTAAAATGGTCAGAAAGTCACGTCTGGGCCCCTAGCATTCAGTCAGCTGCTCTTTCCAGTCTAAGTATTAAGGTTGATGGGGCGCCTACGCAAAAAGAGCTACTATAATTGTACAGTAATTAGAAGGAACTCAATAAGGAATTCCTGCCGTTACTTAATGGGAAAAGTAAGTTTAAAAAAGCTTCCAAGATACAACTGCTCCTCCTAGAGTGCCCCGGTGGATGTTCAGAGCTTACCTCAGCTCCTGTCCCTGTCCCTGCCCCCACCTGCCACACCCGGGCTGCCTGCCTTTCTTAGTGCAACATTCCTGCACCTAACCCTGCTTCTTCTTAGGAAGAGTACCTCCCTGTTACTTAGTTTCCTAGATCATCTGGTGGGCACATAAATAGTGTATACCTTCTACATTCTGTGTGAAGATTAAATATTCTAATTCAGGTCAAGACACTGAGCAGGTTCCTTCAGTAGAGCAAGAGCAGAACATGAAAATGGCTGCATGCCGTAATCACAGGTTTTTTAAAACTGAGTAGTGGCTCATGCTAATATAGAAAATTTTGGCTAAATTGAATTTCCTCATTGTGGCTTTAAGTGGCCTATAAAAATCATTACGAACCCACAGATGAAGACTGATTCTCCTCTTGGAAGACAGAAAGTGTCTTCACACAAGATGCCAAACTGGGGACCATTCTCATCTCACAGCCGGGTGCAGTAACATCTGGGCACTGAGACCTTGACTTCCCTGCTTAGCCTCATGGTCTCCAAATGTGGAAAACCATGAAAGAAGGGGGCAAAAATATGGAGCATGAAACCAGATGAAATATTTTAAATGGACAATACAGGGTTTGAACTAGAAGCTCTGGATTTATAAGCAGGGATGGCCATAAGATGACTGATACCTTACAGAGTCGATTGGTCGCAGACCTCTGAACTTACCTCTCTCCACAAAGAGCATTCAAGTTCAACTTTGATCCACTTTTAATGGTGGAAAAATATCCTAATTGTGCCAAAAGACAGCTTATAAATTTACCCAAAGTGGAAACCAACTGGATTTGGAAAACAGATGCTTGAGGTCAGTTTGCCTATTACGGGCAATTTATTTCTACCAGTGAATTCTGACTTTCTCTCACTAATACACAGAGATTATTCTGTCTGGCAATGACAGAAAACAAACATTGGTTTATTTCTTCCTGAATTTAAAATTACTTTTGAGAATTATTTGCTAGGGAATATTTTTACCTTTAATCAAACATTGCCAACAGGTGGCAGCCGTCCAGAAATATTCTAGAGGAAGTCCCTGTTAGATGAAGCTTACAGTGTAATTTGGATCGTAGTCTACTGTGAGCCTCCTAAGCACATTTCTGTTAAGTCACTGCCAGAATTTCCTCCCCATTATTGTTATTCGCACTAAAAGAGTATTTACTTCTACAATTCGTTTCATTTACAAATCTATTTCTTTGTGTGTGAAGAATACAGATTCATGCGAATAATTCAGATAAATGTATTTGTGGCAGTTGTTCCCTGGAGAAACTGAATAATCAAAGGAAAAAACCTCCAGGCGTTGGGGTACCTAAAAGAAAAAAATGCAGCCTCTTACCCATTCACCACAGAATGGGGTAAACCAGTCAAGAAGCGTGTGGCAGAAGGGCCTGCCTGGCATGCGCACCTGAGCTCACTCGTGACTCCCACGCCAGGCACTTGAAGGCTTCAGACCAGAGACAAACACAAGCACAAAGTGGAGACATTACTGGTAGCTGAAAAAACAATTGAAGGAAAACAGCCCATAATTACAACCTCAGAGACATAAAAAACAATCTACAAAGTGAGAATAGGAAAATATAATAAGGACATTTGGGGAGAGTAAGAGTTGAAAGTAGGATAGTAAAATTTTAAATTAAGATATGAAACAAAATGAGATATTCTCTTAGAATTTTAAAAATTTTTTAATGTATTTTTGGTATATTTTATCAAGTATGCTATTATAGCTGTTCTATTTTTTGCCCCTTTATCCTCTCCGCCATGCACCCCATCCCATCCTCCCCAAATGCAGGTATGAGAGGGGAGGGGTGCATGGAGAAAGTGGAAATGAAAGAGAAAGTGAATCTGAACACCCTATTAGGTGAGGAACACCTGTTTACCTGGCCATGAAAAACAGAAGTACATTTGCTACCTGAATTGGACTCATTGAAACACCAGACTACTTTGGTCCAGAGGAAAGTAACCTGGGTGGTGATGGTTTTAATTTTCAAGAAGAGGACAAGGGTGGGGGAAGGTTACTGAAGCATGTCTCCTGAACCTAGGTGTTCCATTCAGAGTTCACTAGTACTCTTTTTTAAATAAAATGGTCCATCTCTTTTATGAAGACTTCTATGTAGATATTTTGTGAGGGAGTCCTCAAATATTACTTTGCAAAGAGTGAATCAACTCTAATTATATTAGGGTACATTGCTCTTATGTCAAAGTCTCTCTATATCTCAATTCTATGGTTATTCAGGTCCTCATCTCTTCTCTAAAGAACAGATTCCAAATTTTCACAACATAACTCAAAATAGGTGTCTCCATAGCACACCAAACCTTGGAAGTCATGTATTAAAGATACCAGTGCTTTCATTAGCCTGGTTCCTGGTATGATGACGTAAAGCAAAGCCTGACTCAACCACAGAGGAAAGCTTCTACTTGGTTCTTATATCATGAAACAACAACAACAAAGCCTATGTTATGTTACAGAAGTTTTATGGCTGCTAATGCTGCCAACATTATACCCAAATTTATACCAAAATTCTTCAGTCTTTACGAAGACTGAAGAATTTGTGTTTGGTAATCTAATTGGAAAATTTAAATATCCTACTAAGCCTATTTTCTCAAAATAGAAAACTTTGCCTTTCTCCCCATGAACGTGAGGCACCCAGACATCAGGACCTTTTTCTTCTGCTAGCCACGGGACCCTATTACACTAGTTCCACCTGGGGGCAATGGGACTCTTAGAGCTACTGGCCAACAGTAGTTGGCCTAGATAAGAAAACAGAGGCAACAGCAATAAAAAGGATCTTAAAATAAATATATTTGAGATTCTCAGTGATGCAATGTTTTTGACAAAAAAAAAACAAACTACCTTAAATTGCTTAAACAAAAACCAGAATCACAAGAGCTACAGCTATAGAATAAAATTAAAAAGGAGTAAACTCCACCATGCAGAAAAGGATAGCAATAAAGACCTTGCTGTTTTGAGTATGTAATCATGTGAAGAATAAAAATAAATATCCTTGGCAAGTCCATAGCCACAAGCCAGCCTCCACATAACAAGTCATCTGGAAATATGTGAATACAGGGCCAGTCCTCAGCTCAACAGTGTCACTGGGCTCTTTCCACAATTCGGTTCTACCATCCTCAAGACTGGTTCTCACGTGGTCTCAAGATGGCTGCCAAATTCCACATATCACTGTCATATACAAAAAGGAGACATATATACATACATGGATATATGTGTGTATGTGTGTATACACACATACATATACACTCATATAAAAGTAGGCAGGAAACTCCTGGAAGTCCCCAAGAAGATTCTTCCTTAGCCAAATCTGGGTAATATGCCCACATGTACACCAATCATAGACAAAGGGGCTGGTGTCACTATGAATGACCAATAATGAAAATTCATCCTTTGGGTGTGGCCCTCCTTTCACAAACATATTGCTCACAAGACCTGAACAAAATGGGATTCCTTTTCCAAGTGCTTCTCAAGGTGAGGTGCAGGGAACATCATCAACTCCATCACATGGGAACTGGTGAGCAAAGCCAGTTCTCAGGCTCCACCCCCAAACCTGCTGAGCCAGAAGCCCTGCAGGTGGGCCCTGAACGTTGAGTTTTACAAGATTTCCAGGCAATTCAGATACACGCTAAAATGTAAAAATCACTGATTTACCATGTGAAAGCAGACTGAATTTTAGGTAGGCAACTAATAGTTTATACCATACCCAGATGTTTTCTAACTGAAGATGATACTTTTCTTCACAGACCATAATAAAATGAAAGTGAAGACAGACAAAACACAGCTGTAATAACACCGATGACTACAAAAACACAAGAATGTATAATAAGGGTTAAGACTTGAACAAATTTGAGAAAATGGAAAGCAGCAGTAGATGTGGCAAACGATTTTGGAGAGCAGAGGAACTCACAGCCTACAGGGTGTAAAGAGGGCTGTAAGAAGAAGGCTATCCAACTGACCTCCAGAGAGCCCCACAGGCATGAGGACTTGCTGATACCAAATAAAGAGGAGGATGAAAATTTCTAATTTTATTTTGAAAATTAGAAAAATATTAACCCAAGATGGTGGGGGAATAAGTGGAAGTTACACTAACCCCTCCCAGGACCAATCTGGAATTATAACTAAATTGTAGAGAAATCATCCTGAATAACCAACTGAACACTAGCTGGAAACAAGCCTTATACCTGTGGACAGATGGAAGAAGTCACATCACCACAATAGGACTGGTAGGGAGTGTCGAGGAAATGCGAGAGGGCTGGCTGGGTTCCCATGGGCAGCAGCCGAAATGCCAGAGTGGTATTTCAGTGGTCAGGGGGGCATCCCCCAGAGAAGTCTGGGGGCTAAACTCCAAGCTGGGCTCCCCAGCCTATAACATCAGAGCTGGGAAAGGAACCCAAATCACACAGCACTGAAAAGCAGTGAGGTTTCTATCCGCCCAGGAGAGATGGCTGGAGATTCAGAGAGCATCTTAAAAGGCCAATGCACAAAATTTCATTTCTAGCCACTTAGTCTGGGTTCCAGCAAAGGGAGGGCAGAGTGGACTACATATGCTTGAGGGGAGTCTGGGGTTGGTGGATTTGGTGAGAGAACTGAGGTACAGCCACCAGTATCCCTGGCTCAGTCATCTCCCATAATGCAGAAGCCATTTTCTCAGACAGAATCCTCCTCTCCAAGTGGCATCAGTCTGAAGGGAAGCAATGGCCCCACCCACAGGAATTATGCTGACCCACCCCATAGAAATTAACCTGGGCTGCTGAGTACAACTTGAAGCTATGTCACTGATTAATTTAATAAATGAGGCAGATCTCAGGGAGATCTGAGACCTCAGCTAATCCTCCCAGGGGCCTGGGGCTAGTTAAAGCCACCCTTGATGCACAGCCTGGCTCTTTCTGCACACACACAAGCACAGCAGAGGAAGCCACAAGTTGTGGATCACTGATAGCTCCGGATTGACCAGGGCCACACACAAGCAGCATCTGACAAAGGCCTTCACCAGAGTCTCTGCAGATCTACCTAATACACAGCAACAAATACAGAGAAGCAGACAAAAAGGGAAGACAAAGAAACAGACCCAAAATGAAAGAACAAGAGAATTGTCCAGAAGAACTAGATTGAATGGAGAGAGAGTTTAAAGTAATGATTACAAGGATACTCAACAGCATGAAAAAGAGACGCAGAAACCATAAAAAAGGATCAGTCAGAAATAAAGAATGCTCTTCTGGCCAAGATGGAGGTGCAGGTAGATACACTTTGCTCCCTTGCACAACCAAAAGAAGGACAACAACAAATTTAAAAACAAAAAAAAAAACAACCAGAACTGCCAGAAAATCGACCTGTATGGCAGTCCAACAACCAAAGAGTTAAAGAAGAAACATCCATCAAGACTGGTAGGAAGGGCAGAGATGGGCAGCCTGGGCAGAGAGGACACATGGCAAAGCAGCAGACTGGGCAGTCCCACATTTGCATGCAGCTAAACCGGGAGGAACAACCAGGGAGCAAGACAGACCATGCACCTCAGAGTACAGCGCAGGCAAAGTAAAGCCTCAGAACCTTTGGCTGTAAAAATCTGTGGGGGTTGCAGCTGTGGGAGAAACTGCCAGTCTCACAGGAGAGTTCCTAGGGGAAATCCATGGGGTCCTAGAACATACACAAAGCCACCCACCCAGGAATCAGCACCAGAAGGGCCCAATTAGGTTGTGGATAGTGGGAGAAGTGACTGAAAGTGGAGTGAGAGCTGAACAAGTGGCATTGCTCCCTCTCTGACCCCTCCCACACATACAGTGCCACTACACAAAGAAGTGGGTTACCCCACATTAGCAATTACCTAAGGCTTCCACCCTTTAATACATAACAAGTATGCCAAGACAAAGAAATATGACGAAAAGGAAAGAACAGATCAAAACTCCAGAAAAAGAACTAAGCAATGAGGAGGTGGCCAACGTACCAGACACAGAGTTCAAAACACTGGTAATCAAGATGATCACAGAAATGAATGAGTATGGATGCCAAATAGAGGAAGAAGTGAAAGCTATGCAAAGTGAAATAAAGAAAAATATACAGAGAACCAACAGTGAAGGGAAGGAAGCCGAGACTCAAATCAACAATTTGGAACAGAAGGAAGAAATAAACATTCAACCAGAATATAATGAAGAAACAAGAATTCAGTAAAATGAGGAGAAGCATAGGAACCTCCAGGACAACTTTAAATGTCCCAACATCCAAATCATACAGGTGCCAGAATGAGAAGAGGAAGAGCAAGAAATTGAAAAGTTATTTGAGAAAATAATGAAGAACTTCCCCAATCTGGCAAAGGAAATAGACTTTTCCAGGGAGTCTAGGAAGTTCAGACAGTCCCAACGAAGATGGACCCAAGGAAGCACATATCAAGGCACATCATAATTATATTACCCACACTTAAAGATAAGGTGAGAATCTTAAAAGCAGCAAGAGAAAAGGGGACAGTTACCTACAAAGGAGTTCCCATAAGACTATCAGTTGATTTCTCAAAAGAAACCTTACGGGCAAGAAGGAGCTGGAAAGAAATATTCAAATCCATGAAAGACAAGGACCTATATCCAAGATTACTGTATCTAACAAAACTATCATTTAGAATGGAAGGGCAGATAAAGTGCTTCCCAGATAAGGTAAAGCTAAAGGAGTTCATCATCACCAAGCCCTTATTAAACACAATGTTAAAGGATCTTATCTAGGAGAAAGAAGAAGATCAAAACTATGAACAGTAAAATGATAACAAACTCACAACTATCAACAACTGAACCTAAAAAACAAAACGAAAACTAAGCAAACAACTAGAATAGGAACAGAATCAGAGAAATGGAGTTCTCATGGAGGGTTATCAGCAGGTAAGGGGAGTGGGTAGAATGAGGGAGAAGGTACATGGAATAAGAAGTGTAATTGGTAGGTACCAAATAAGTGGAGGTTAAGAATACTACGGGAAATGGAGAAGTCAAAAAACTTATATGTATAACACATGAACGTGAGCTAAGTGGGTGGGGCATGCTGGAGGGAGGGGTGTTACAGGGTAGAGGGTGAGAAAGGGGAGGAAAAAACAGAACAACTGTAATAGCATAATCAAGAAAATATACTAAAAAAAAACAAAAGAAAATAAACTGGAATTGACTATAATAAAAAAAGAAATAAAGAATGCTGTATTTGAAATAAACACACAGAAAGGAATAAAAGTAGGTTAGATGTGGCATAGGGTTGAATCAGTGATTTGGAAGACAAGGTAGGAAAAAAGACACCCAAGCAGAGCTGAAGGAAGAAGAAAGAATTAAAAAAATAAGGAAATCTTAAGAAACAATTTGGACAACATGAAGGGTAACAATATCTGCATCATGGGAATACCAGAAGAAGAGTGTGAGCAAGGGATCAAGAACCTATTTGAAAAAATAATGAACAATAACTTCCTTAATCTGATGAGGGAAAAAGACACAAGTTCAGGAAACTCAGAGAGTCCCAAACAAGTTGTGATACCAAGACACATCATAATTAAATTGTCAAGGCTTAAAAACTAAGAAACATAAAAACTGCAAGAGAAAAGCTAGTTGTTATGTACAAGGGAGCATCAATTAGACTGGCATCTGATTTCTCAACAGAAACATTTTAGGCCACAGGGGAGTGGCATGAAATATTCAAGGTGATGAAAAGCAAGAACCTACAATCAAGACTACTTTACCCAGAAAGGCTATCATTTAAAATCAAAGGAGAAATAAGGAGATTCCCTGACAAGAAAAAGCTAAAGGAGCTTGTTAACACCAAAGCAATACTGCAACAAATGCTAAAGAGCCTGCTTTAAGAAGAAAAAGAATGAAAAACAGAGGGTAATAGTCTAAAGATAAAATGGCACTATATACATATCTATAATCACCTTAAATGTAAATGGCTTAAATGCTCCAACCAAAAGACATAGGATAGCTGAATGGATAAGGAAACAAGACCCATATGTATACTGTCTCCAAGACACCCATCTGAGAAAGATACATACAAACTAAAAATAAGGGGTGGACAAGGTATTTCATGCAAATAGAAAGGAAAAAAAAACCCTGGGGTAGTAGCACTTATATCCAATAAAATAGAATTTAAAACCAAGGCTGTAGTAAGAGACAAAGAAGGATACTACATAATGATAAAGGGAAAAATCAAACAAGAGGATGTAATCGTAGTAAACATTTATGTACCCAACATAGGAACACCTCATATAGAAAGCAAATCTTGATGGACATAAAGGGAGAGATCAACAGAAATACATAGTCAGGGATTTTAATATTCTTTTGAGATCAATGGATAGGTCTTCTAGACAAAAATCAGCAAGGGGACAGCAGCTGAAAACCTCACACTGGATCAAATGGATTTAACTGATATCATCAGAGCATTTCAACGTAAGGCAGTAAAATATACATAGAGTTCATATGCACATGGAATGTCCTCTAGGATAGACTACATGTTAGAACACAAACAAGTATCAATAAATTTAAGAAGAGTGAAATCATATCAAGCATTTTCTCTGACCACTATGCTATGAAACTAGAAATCATTCACCAGAATAACACTGAAAATCATGCAATAATGGCATGGAAGCTAATTAACATGTTATTAAACAATGAATGGGTCAACAATGAGATCAAGAAAGATATCAAAAGATACCTGGAAACAAATGAAAATGAGGATAAAACAATCCAAAACCTGTGGGACACTGAGAAAGCAATCCTCAGAGGGAAATTCATAGTATTTGGCCTAGACAAAAAAAAAAACACACAAAAAAACCCTAAACAATAACAACAACAAAAAAAAACCCCAAGTAAAAGCTCAAACAATCTACCTTTACATTTAAAAGAACTTGAAAAAGAATAACAAAGCCAAAGGTGAGTAGAAGAAAGGGAATAATAAAGATCAGAGCAGAGATAAATTAAATAGAACCTAAAAAAAGATACAAAAGATCAAAGAATTCAAGAGCTGATTCTTTGTAAAAATAAACAAGATTGACAATCAAAAAAAAGAGTGAAGACCCAAATAAATAAAATCAGAAATAACAGAGGGGAAATAACTGACGCCAAAGTAATACAAAGGATTGTAAGAAAATACTGTGAACAAGTATATGCCAACAAACTGGACAACCTGGATGAGATGGAAAAATTCCTAGAAACATACAATCTTCCAAAACTAAATCAGGAAGAATCAGAGAATATGAATAGACAGATTATACCTACTGAAATTGAACCAGTAAACAAACCTAAACTCATTTTAGGAGACCAGTGTTATCCTAATCCTAAAACCAGTTAAAGATACTACACGGAAAGAAAATTATAGCCCAATATCCCTGATGAATATAGACGCTAACCAAGAAAATATTAGCAAACCAAATACAGCAATGCATCAAAAAGATCATACACCGTGATCAAGTGAGATTTATTCCAGGAATGCAAGTTTGGTACAACATTGGCAAATCAATAAATGTGATTCACCATATAAACAAAATATAGGATAAAACCTACATGAGCTTATCAATAGATGCAGAAAAACTTTTGATAAAATCCAGCACCATTTACCATAAAAACTCAGCAAAGTGGGATTAGTGACAACACACCTAAACATAATAAAGAATACACCTAAACATATATGATAAATCCACTGCCAGCATCATACGCAATAGGCAAAAACTACAAGTGTTTCTCTTAAGATCAGGAACAAGACAGGGATTTCCTCTTTCACCTCTCTTTTTCAACATGGTACTGGGAGTCTTAGCCACAGCAATCAGACAAGAAGAAGAAATAAAAGGCATCCAAATTGGAAAAGAAGAAAGAAAACTGTCTTTATTTGCAGAGGACATGATAGTGTACACAGAGAACCCCAAAGATTCCACTAAGAAACTACTAGAACTGATAAATGAATTCAACAAAGTAGGAGGATATAAAATTAATATTCAGAAATCAGTTGTATTTTTAGATGCCAACTATGAACTAACAGAAAGGGAAATTAAGAAAACAATCCCATTCACAATTGCTTCAAAAAGAATGAAATATCTAGGAATAAACCTAACCAAGGATGTAAAAGACCTGTACTCAGAAAATTACTGAATAAAGACACTGAAAAAGAAACTGAAGAAGATACAAGTGGAAGCACATACTGTGTTCATGGATAGGAAGAATTAACATCATTAAATTGTCCACACTACCCAAAGCAATCTATAGATTCAGTGCAAATCCTATCAAGATTCCAATGACGTATTTCAAAAAATTAGAGCAAATATTTCAACAATTTATATGGAACCACAAAAGGCACCACATAGCAATAGCAATCCTGAGAAAGAAGAATGAAGTTGGAGGAAACGCGCTACCAAATATGAAACTGTACTACAAGGCCGTAGTAATCAAAACAGCCTGGTACTGGCACAAAGACAGACCACTGGTTCAGAACAGACAGATCACTGGAACAGGATAGAGAGCCCAGAAATAAACCCATACCTTTATATCCAATTAAGATTTAACAGAAGAAGCAAGCATGTACAATGGGCTAAAGATAGTTTATTAAATAAATGGTACTGGGAAAATTAGACAGGAACATGCAGAAAAATGAAACTAGGTTACATTCTTATACCACGCACAGAATAAATTCAAAATGGATCAAAGACTTAAACGTTACACCCAAAGCCATAAAAATCTTAGAAGAAAACATAAGAAGCAAAATCTTAGACATTGATCATAGCAATATTTTATCAGATATATCTCCCCAGCAAGAGAAACAAAATAAAAATAAATAATGAGACTACATCAAACTGAAGAGTTTTTGCACAGCAAAGGAAAACATCAGCAAAATAAAAAGACAACCCACAGAATAGGAGAACATATTTGCTGACACATCTGATAAAGAGGTAATGTCGAAAATTTATAAGGTACTTACAAAACTCAACATCAAAAAAAACCAAACAACCCAATTAAAAAATAGCTAAAGAACCTGAATAGACACTTCTCCAAAGAGGACACACAGATGGCCAAAGACATATGACAAGATGCTCAACTTCACTAATCATCAGAGAAATGCCAATTAAAACTACAAGATACCATCTCATACCTGTCAGGATGGCCACCATCCATAAATCAACAAGTGGGAAATGCTGGTGAGGATGCCGAGAAAGGGGGACCCCTTTGCACTGTTGGTGGGAATGCAGATTGGTTCAGCTGCTCTGGGAATCAGTATGGAGATACCTAAAATAACAAAAAATAGATCTGCAGTTTGACTCAGCAATCCCACTTCTGGAAATACATCTGAAGGAACCAAAAACACTAGTTCAAAAGAACATAAGCACCCCTATGTTCATTGCAGCATTATTTATAACTGTCAAGTATGGAAGCAGCCCAAGGGTCCATCAGCAGGTGAGTGGATAAAAAACAACTTGGAATATTTACACAATGGAATATTACTTGGCTATAAAAAAGAAAAAATATTTACCCTTCGTGACAGTATGGATGGACCTGGAGAACATTATGATAAGTGAAATAAGTCAGTCAGAGAAAAATAAACACCACATGATTTTACTCATATGTGGAATCTAATGAGCAAACTGAACCAACAGGGAAGTCAGGGGCACACTCATAGGTTGAAGCAAGATGGCAGGTAAAAGGGAGGGGGGGATTAGGGTGTGAGGGGATAAAGCAAAAAGGAAAAAGGAATCATGGACATGGACAACAGTGTGGTGATTGCTGGGGGAAGGAAGGTTTAAGGAGGCTAAATGGTAATGGAAAAAAATACAAAATGGATAAAATTAAATTAAATTTTAAAAAACAATATTAGACATAAAAATAAAGAATGCATGAAGGTCCATATTCAGAAATCTCTTCACCCATCCTCATTCTCTCCTCCCATGGAGAAAATGTGGCAATACTGTGCACTACACTAAGCGAGGCATGAAAGCTATCTTCCATGCAAAACGGAACAAAAAAGCCTTGGAATTTAAAAGCACAATATCTATTGCTGGAATAGGGGTTGTCAAATATTTTTAAATAGAAGCTACTGGATTGCTACTGTTTCCTACCCTCATGCAGCAGAGGATCCACCGTCAGGAAGCGAAACCCCAAGCAGCAGCTTCTGCAAGAAGTGGGAACCTTGGATATCCACTTTGACTACTGCATAAGGATGTTGTGTTCCCTTAATTTTACACGTTAAAGCTTTAAGCCCTAACGTGATGATATTTGGAGATGGGGCCTTTGGGAGGTATTTCGATTTAGATGAAGGCATGAGGGTGTAGCATTACGATGAGCTTAGAATCCTTGTAAGAAGTGGGAGAGAGACAAGAACTAGCTCTCTCTGCCAAGTGAGGATCTGTGAGAAGGCTGCTGTCTGCGAGCCTGAAAGAGGGCCCTTTATAAGGGGCCAGATGGACTGACACCTTGATCTTGAACTTCTGAGTCTCTAGAACAGCAGGAAAAAAAAATCTGTTGTCTAATCCACCCAGCCTGTGAGTTTTGTTGTAACAGCACAAGATGAAGAAAATTGATGTTAAGACCAAAAATAAATTTTAAGGTCCATCAAGAAGGAAAATCTGGGCTCATAAAAAGTTATCACCTCGTAAAATAAAAAAAAAAGTGAACTCCACTATTCAGAAGGGAAGAGCACTGAAAAACTTGCTCCTATGATGTGTTGCTGGATGAGAGAGCTATCAATGTCTATTTCCATGTGTTTGTATATACAAGTATCCCCTGCTATACAAAAATAGAGTGTTCCTATGAAACCTATCATAAGCCGAATGGCATAAAGCAAACGAATGATTACCTCGGTATGCAATTTGGTAACAGATGTACAAAATAAATGGAGCTAACGCACAGAGGCTCACGGACACAATTCGAAGCAATGGCAGCTTGATGCGGAGATGCTGAGTTTCTAGGGAAGAAACGTGATGTCACTCTCGCTGCTCCAGGTGCACGCTGCCTCTGTAACAGCTGCTGCAAAACAAACAGTAAATGCTATTTTCACCTTTTGCCTTTTCTTGTTTAGGCAAAAATGCTCGTTGGATTTCTTTTGGTTAGCAAAAACAGCTATAAATATAGATCTTTCATAAAAACGAAGTAGTGAAAAAAACTTTCAAAAAGTGGGGAATACCTGTATATATACATATGTATATATGGCATATATGAATATATATAAAAATTAATTAAGCATTAATTTCAGACAAAAAGACACTGTAGGATAGCATAACTATAAGGAAAGAGAAACACTTCACAATAATAAAGATCAATGCACCAGAAAGTTACAACTTTAAAATTTTGCCTTATCATATAACCGCAAAATACACGGGTGAAAAATCAAAGCAAGAAGACATAAATAAATCCATAATTACAGTTGAGGTTTTAATATTCTTCTAAATGACAGAACAGCAAACTAAATAACTGCAGAATTAACATATTGAGCCAATTTAAAAAACACTGTACTCACAGGTGAAGACTAGATCTATTTTTCAAGTAATTATAAAATATGTACAAAAATTAGCTGTGTACCAAAGGGCCATAATGAAGTCTCGAAGTATTTCAAATTAAACCATCAAAATCAAACTGAAACCATTCACAGCATGTTCTTGGACCATAATACAATTATAAGCAATAAAAATATAACTAGGAATTTTCATCCCTTTGACAATTAGAAAATAAACAGATGTCAAGGAATAAATCATAATGAATGTCCTGAGGTATAGTAGGTTTTTAAAAACAAGGTGCAAAGCCCAAAAGTCAAAAGTGAAAAACACAGTAAAAGGTAATTAACGATGAAAATTTATGTATCCTGAAAGCAACTTTAAATGAGTTACAATCCAGATATCTAGTGAGCAAAAGAATTGTATTTTATTTAAGAGAAGAGGAATTCAACTCCACAACATGATAAAGTGCATCAACAAATTAGAACAGGGAATGAAATGAACATACCACAGAAAAATGGGTATGAAATATCAGGCAAGTCACAGAATAAAATGGTAAATGATCATACTCATATTAAAAAGTACTCAACCCACCCTGGCTGGAGTGGCTCAGTTGGTTTGGGCATGGTCCTATAAATGGAAAGGTTGCAGATTTGATTCCTAGTCAGGTCACATGCCTGGGGTTAGGGTCTGGTCCCCAGTCAGGGTGCATGGGAGAGGCAACCTGTCGATGTTTCCCCCTCACATCAACGTTTCCCTCCCACACTTCATTCCTTCCCCTCTCTCTAAAATCAATAAGCATGTCTTCTGGTGAGGACAAAGAAAAAGTACTCAACCTTATTAATAATTATTAGTTACAAACAAAAATAAGAATAAGATAATCCTTGCCAATCAGAGTAGTAAATATTTAGAATTGATAATATGGAATTGGAGAGATGTGAAAAACAGTATTCTCATACTTTACTGGCAGAAGAACAGAATGTTTTTCTGTAGTCGGTACAAAAAAAATGTGCAAGGGTGATGACTACAGCATAATTTATAATAGCAAAAAACTAAAAATAAAGTACACCTAGATATTAGATCAATGACACAGGTTTGTATTAAAGGCCTGGAGAAGTCTAAGATGCATCATCAGAAACGGTTTGTAAAAAATAATCCTATTTGTAAAAAAAGACACTATATAGATGTGTATATACATATTTGCATTGTTAAAATTAAAATCAAATGGAGACCTGCCTTGAAAATTCCCTGAGCAGACAAAAGTCATATAAATAAACCTTAATTAATTTTGTAAAACTAACTTAACTTGAATCATTGCTGGCTTAGCCTCTGGAAATCGTAAGCAAACAGTGAACTGCTTCCAAAGGTTGATAATGAGGTAACCATTGAAAATTCTAATATAACTAATCACTGTAAGGAATAAACAGTCACTGCTTTCTCACTATATATGCTGATTATTAACATACGCCTGCGCCTCATTCCATGTTTTGGTTTTAGCATGCCCAGTTTGCACTGTCTTTTTGGTGTCTACAAAAGAAACTTTTGCTAATTGCTACTTCAGTGATTCATTGGTTTTATATTTCTAAACTTTCGACAGTATGATAACATTTACTAGTGCTTATTCTGTGGCATATTAGATCCACCTTAATCTTCATAAAAATCCTATGCTGTAGATACTATGACTACCTTCTCTTTACCTACACAGAGATTGTCAGGTAACATTTGCAAGGTCACAGAGAAGAGCAGAGGGATGAGAAGGATGAAAGTGGATGAGAAGAACTGAACCCAAGTGGCTTGGTTTTCTTCCCTCCTTTTTCCAACTGATTTTCTGGTTCTCTCTCTATTCCTCTTCCAACTCCCTTTCACCCTCCTCCCACCTAACTCTCTTAGTTAAATCTTCAAATATCTGTTAACCGTGGTTAACGGTGTAATGGAGAGAATAAGAAGAAGGAAGAGGATATATTTTACTCTTTTCCTCTATATTAGGCTTTATTATTTGAAAGATCCTGTTATTTTTGTAAATAAAAAAAGTTTAAAGAAAAAAATCAATGAGCGGTTCAATTTAACAAGTATCTATGGAACGGTAAATACTTCACACACCTGGTTGCTTTGTCTCCAAAAGAGCTAAAACGTCATTTGACAAAAAGAAAGAGGAAGAGACCATGAGCAAGAGAGAAAAGAGACCTTAAAGAAAAATAAGGTTGACCGGTGCTCACTGGTACTCAGAATACAGCCAGCCTCCCAGTTTTGGAACCGACAGGCGTCCCAGGGTTGGAGGTCAAGCCAGAGTAAAGGAAGTTCCGCAGGCCAGGAGCCAACAACCACCCGGAGGCAGCCATCTCCCAGGTAGTGACTTTTTGAGCTCCAGCTGGTGTGGACATCCCAGTTCCTGGCTGCCCTGAGCCGCGGAGCCAAGCCAACGTCTTTGGAGTCTCTCCAGAGAGCAAGAAGGAGGGCGGTGGTTTCGCTGCAGCTCTCACACCCGCAAGCAGTCGTACAGGGCCCAAGGCAGGACCAAGGCTGCTCTGAGGCCAGACTTCGACCCCTGTGTCCTGGATGCGGTACCCCGCACACGTGGGGGGTGGGCGCGCAGTGGAAGGGGTGGAGAGGCTGCTGAGGGGTGTGGGGGAGGGCTAGCATTGTGTTTGCGTCCCAGGGTGGGGGCAGGGTTCCAACGGCCTCAGGAAGCCACCCGGAAGTGGAGCCAGGGCTCATCAGGGGCTCCAGCTGCCCAGGTGGTACCGCCGGCCCGTAAAGCGTCAATGACAAGGAAATCCCTGTCTGAAGCCGCCCCCAGGCTGGGCTCTTATAGTGCATTCCTACATAGGGGGCCAGGGGGATCGGCCAGACTGCTGGGGAAGTTAGAGGGGGCTATTAATAGAGCCTGCTAGCTGTCATTTAACAGTACATACTAATTAGGAGTTTGACTGGAACTACCCTGGGTACCCTGGGACACCAGAATTGGAAACATACAGGCAGCTTGTAGATTAGAAGACAAGACCATTATCTTGGGAGTCTACCTGTCTCCTCCCTCTACTACTTAATATCTGGGGACTCTGACCTCCAAGCCAGTTTCTTCATAGACCTTCCTTCCCTTCCTCATCTCTGAAATGGTGTGACTATTCAGAGTTACAAGAGTTCGAGTAGGACACGTACCAGTGTAACTGTTAGAGCAGGTCTGGCACTGCACAAAGTACTCAGTGACAGTTTTTATTATTCTTAATATTCTACAAAGCCCCTGCTTCTCCAGATTTACTGTCTTGTTCTCATGGGGTTTTATTTATCCATTCAGTCTCGGAAGTCTGGTATAATCACTTCCCAGCGCCAGGGAACAGGCAGGAAACAGTTGTTTCTCCTAGTTTAGCAAGATGAGGGATGTGGTTAGTACTGTACAAGTATCACTTGCTCCGTGTGACCTCTCAGGCGATTTGGGGTTCCCTTTTTCTCCCTTGAACTTTTGTAACAGCAGAAGTTTCCCTTAATACCAGCCTGGCAGGCATGACAATTGGAGGACTTAGAACCTTGAGCTAACACAAAGGTTGTTTGTGAAGTGAGTGGACTTTTTCACTTGGGTAGAAAAGTGAAACTTGAAATAGCTGGGTTGCAAATCATATCTGTAAGGAAGCCATTCTTTCTGACTGAAAGGAATGAAATAATACTGTACACACATTGTTGAATCAACGAGCACCAGCTAAGTGCCTTGTCTGGGACCAGCCATGCTCAGGCCTGTGAGAGTTTGGAGCGCAGCTGGAGAAAGAGTAAACGTTGTAAGGATGGTCTCCTGTGCACCTCTCCAACCTCATGTCTGATGATCTCTCCCTCTTCGGTCTGTAACGCACAGACCTTTCCTTTCCTCGAATGAGAAGAGCTCCCTCAGCCTCAGGACTTCTACATACCATGCAGTTACCTCTGTCTATAACGCCAGCCACTCTTCAAACACACTTCTTTCAGCTCTTGGATCTGTCTTCCGTGACACCCTCTCCCCATCACCTAACCTAGTAACCCTATAACTCTTCATTACAACCCCTTTAGATTTATTTATATTTACTTTGAGTACTTGTAATATTAAATTTAATTTTTGTTTATCTTCCACCTCCCCCATTTTGTTCTAGTGCTTAGTATAGCGCCTTTCAGGCTAATAATTTTGAAATGGAGAGGAGGGAAGTGAGTCCTTGTTGGAAACAGCAGAATTTAATTAAGAACATGGAGAGATTAGTTGACCTTTTTTTTTTTTACCACTTATGATGACACAGTAGGAAGAGGGTCAAGGCAGGATAGGGCCTGAAAAGGGATATGACTGATTAATATTAATGTGTAGGTCCAAGATAAATCACACAGGTAACAGAGTTTTGTCACCTTTGTTAATTTTAATAATAGGCATGTAGGGGGTTGGTTTTAAAGTGGAGAAATAGGGAAAGTAGTGACTGGATAGTAGTGGGAAGGACTAGGGCAGGATCAAGGCATTGGAAGGCAGAAGTACTGAGTACCATGTTTTCTTTGGCGATTAGTTTGTTTTCTATAGAAATAAGCAATAAAAAGTTTCCAGTGGCTTGTCATGGTGTTACAGCTCCTACAGCGCCTGGGAGGAGGATTTCTAGCTCCTCAATACATTCAAAAGCATGTATTGATTCACAGAATAAGGGTTAGGCCTACGCAGATTTTCTGTTCGTGCTGGGAAGGACACATCCACAGGAGCTGTGATTTCTAGAGATTTATGCAGTAGTATGAGCTGATAGCTAATCTTTTTCCTTCTCATTCTAGACCATGCCTGGAGTCCAGCCTTGAGGTTAAGTGCTAGATCACAGGCTCTCCCAGAGGCAGATTAAGGTCAGTTGAGGCCCTGGGCGCAGAAGAAAATATTGGGCCCCTTAAAAAAAAGAGATAGAGACAGGGAAAATAAAAATACATGCCTTCAGAAGTCGGGGCCCAGGGCACATGTCCAGTGTGCCTGCCATTAAATCCACATCTGGGCTCTCCTTACGTTGTATCATTTGAGAAGGTTCAACTTGGTTACCATGTGGGGTGTTATTCCCACAGTGTTTTTTCACATTTTTTTGCCTCATTGGGTCCTCTCCTTCCAGGTTTTAGAAATTGTGAACCATCAAGGAACATGCATAAAGGACTCATGGACAAAGCCAAATGGGGGAAGGATTGAAGGTGGGAGGTGGAGGTGGTGGGGCTGGGAAAGTGGTGGTGGGAGTATGTTGACAAAAGAAAAATAGACAATGGGAGGCTAAGAATAGCACAGGAAATTGAGAAGTCAATGAACTGATATGTACAGCCGATAAACATGAACTAAGAGGCCTGGGGATGATGGGATAGGGTTGTAGGGTGGAGGAAATAACGGGGACAAAAAAATGAGACAACTGTAATAGCATAATCAATAAAATATACCAAAAAAAAAAAAGATATTGTCAACCATCCTGGGCTAAACAGCTTCTAAAGTCCTACTCAAAAACATAGCAATGAGAAGGGCCAAGACAAAATTATTTAAATGGCCAGATATGAATAGATAAGATGAATAAAAAGAAATATACCACATATGTGATTACATAGTTACACAATATCTTCTTTCAACAGTGATATTTGACCTATAAATTTGTAGATAATGTATTAATAGTAGATCTTCTTTTTCAGAACTCTAAATCATGAATAACCTAAGTAAGTAGCTTGCTTTGTTTACTTCCCTTATTTGTTAATTCTGTTATTAACAGGTTACTTGTCATAATGTTTTATTTAGTTTCTGAAAGGATCTAATTTCAGAATCAAATGCCTAGTTCAGTATTTGAGAAACTATACACAAATATCCACTACAGATACTTTTCCCTTTAAAAAATAAAAAATAAAAATCTTAGAGGAAACGAAGATATGCCAAGCTTATTGGGAAATAATTTAATTTATGCCATATTTCATCCAGATTAATTTTCCCTTTTCAAGTCCATTTTATATACATAAAGATTATTCAAATCATACTAACTAACATATAATAACTTTAATGTGTCAGTTCATTGTAATAAAATTCTCAGCTAGATCTCCTGATATATATTTCATAACATATGTAAGTATAAGTTTTAAACAAATACCAATCATTATGCTCTAGATTTTTCTACCAACAATATTCTAAATAAGATGGATATTAATCAAGCATATAATAAAATACATCTTTTTCAAAATTAATGTTCTGAAGAGAAAAAATACATATTAGGAGAAAATATCAAGCGCAAAATCCTGAGAAAAACAATGTTGAAGAACTAACCTACCAACAGATTGTACTTATATCACTACAGAGATCAAGACAGTGTGGTATCAGTAAAAGAACAGACGAATAGGTCAACGGAACAAAATAGAGAGCTCATAATTAGACGTCATAAATATTGTCAACTGTTCTTTGACAAAGGAGCAAAAGCAACGCAATGGAGAAGAGCCAGTCTTTTTAACAAATGCTTCTGAAACAACTAGACATCCACGTGTAAAAAACTGAATGTAGATACAGACCTTACAGCTTCACAATAATGAACTCAAAATGCATTACAGAACTAAATGTAAAATGTGAAACTAATGCCATTTGAGATGACATAGAAGGAAGTCTGAATCAGCAGTTTTCAACCTTTTTCATCTCATGGAACACAATAAGCTAATCACTAATATTCTGCAGCACACCAAAATTATATTTCTTGGCCCATCTGATAAAAAAACAGGTATAATTTTGATTTGCCCACACCAGATGACTATGGTTGTGTTGGCTGTTGTCATTCTTTTATTTGACAATGTAAGGGAAAGGAAGTCAGTGCCCCTCACTAAATAGTCAGGTACTGCATGTTTTAAAATATCTTGCAGCACGGCCATGGGCTGTGGCACACCAGTTGAAAGTTGCTGTTCTAGATGATTGTGGGTACGGTGATGCCTTTTTAGATAGACTATTGAAAAACACATCCCGTGAAACACATAACTGATAAGATGGACTTTGTTAAAATTAAAAATTTCTGCTCTGCAAAAGACAGTAGCAAGAGAATTAGAAGACAAGCCACAGACTGGGAGGAAATACTTGCAAAAGACACATCTGATAAAGGGCTATTGCCCAAAATATACAAAGAACTCTTCAACTCAACAATGAGAAAACAAAAAGCCTATTAAAAATGGTCCAAAGAACTTAAAAAGACACCTCACCAAAGACATACAGATGGGAAATAAACATGAAAGGATGCTCCACATCCCATGTCATCAGGAAAATAAAATAAAAACAACAATGAGATACCATCATGTACTTATTAGAATGGCCGAAACCCAGACCATTGACAGCACCAGATGCAGGTGAGCATGAGAAGCAACAGGGACTCTCATACATTGCTGCAGTTAATGCAGAATGGTGCAGCCACTTTGGAAGATAGTTTGGCAGTTTCTTACAAAATTAAACATATTCTTACCATAAAATATCACACTCCTTGATATTTACCCAGAGGAGGTGAAAATAAATGTGCACAAAAACCTGCACCTTAATGTTTATAGTTGCTCCATTCATAACTATCCAAACTTTAGAAGCAAACAAGATACTCTTTGGGAAGTAGATGGATAAATGCACTGTGGTACATCCAAACAATGGAATATTATTCAGTGTTAAAAAAGAAATGAACTATTAAGCCATGAAAATTCTTCCATGCAATTCCATGGAGAAATTTTAAATGCATGCTAGTAAGTGAAAGAAGCCAATCTAAAAAGGCTGTATACTGTATAATTCCTACTGTATGTCATTCTGGGAAAGGCAAAACTATAGAGACAGTAAAAAGGTCAGTGTTTACCAGAGGTGGGTGTTGCCGGAAGGATAACTTGGCATAGCACAGGGGATTTTTAGGGCAGTTAAAATACTCTTTGTGATATCACAATGATGGCTGTATGTCATTATACATTTGTCAATACCCATAGAATATTCAACACTAAGAGTAATCCATGAGGTAAACAAAGGACTTCGGTTGATTCCGACGTTGTAGCAATGTAGGTGCATCCTCCGGGACGGTGAACCACTCTGCTGAGTGGTGTCGATGGTAGGGGACGCTATGCATGTGCGGAATGGGGTGCATGGGAATGCTCTGTACTTCCCTCTCAACTTCATTGTAAAGTTAACTTTTTAGACGATACAAAATAGTCCTTAAAAAAAAGTACTTACCACAAAAAAAATCTGTTTTTCTGAAATGATCTTTATTCCCCCTTTTATCTTTATTAATATAGCCAAAATGATGTTTTTTTCTCACCCCAACTGCAGCCTCACTAGATTTATTGGATACCCTCAATAAAGTTTTATCATCCTCTCTTGATGATTCTCATGAAGTTGTATCATCATCTCTTAATGATTGCTCTGTGGACTTAATTTTATTTATTTACAAAACACAAAGTGTGTTAAATGTAAATATGTGAAGTATTAAACTGTTTTATTTGCTACAGACTTTAGGATGCTTCAAATCACCTAACTGCGATATATTTGGTCACGCTTAAAATGACTCTTTAATGCTTCAGGATCGTATAAACAATTGCATGTGTTTGTATGTGTATGTGTTCAAAAAATAGAAATATATTGTGTCTGTATGTAAATTTGTATAAAAGTTTAAAAAAATATTTTTAAGACAATGTGATAGTCCCGTGATTTTTGTTAGTTATTTTTGTAAGTCACATCTCCACCCCCTCTAGTTCTTTAAAAATACAAATCTGTCCCTGTTAGAGACAGTATTCAGTCTCTGTTGGCTTCCCATTACTTTTAAGCTAGAGGCCAAAATGTTTAATTTGGCCGCCAGGTCCTGGGGGCTCCCTGGCTTCCCTTTAAGACCCTCTTAAACCTGGCTCTCTACTGTTCAAGTAGATGGGTCTTTTCTCTGATCTGAAAGGCCCTGTGTTTGTTGCTGTGCCAGGGCTCCTCTCTGAATGGTTCTTTCCGTGCCACCAGCCTGCTCACCCGCTTTTATCCCTTGGTCCTCAGGGAAGCTGACCCAGCTCCTTCCTTTTCTCTCTCCTCGTCTAAACACCCTCCTTTGGCAAATATAGTCATAACACTGGTCCATCCTTCAAATGACTTACCTTCAGTTCTAATCAATCAATCAATTACTATAGTGTTGCATCCCCTTACAGTAAAGGTGAGTATAAAGTTCTCTCTCCCATTAGGCAATGAGGGAACGATTTTTATCTGTGCTTCTCATTAAATCCCAGTGCTCAGCACTCCTATAGCTTCTTACAATACAAATCAAATCAGGGAACTCTTCTGCTTGAACTCCTCGAATGCCTGTGACAGAGACACTTGGAGTAAAATCCAAAGTCCCTATTAAGGGACTCCCTAGATGAGCCACTCCTATTTCCTTACTGACAACCACTTCCATTCTGTCTCTCCTTAATGATGGTTCTCTCTTTCTCAAACATGCCAAATTCATCCCTAAATTGGCGGTTTTTGCATTCAGTTTTCCTTCCTCCTAGAATATTTCTCACCAGGTTGTCATACAAAGCTCTTCCCTTCTTATTGTTTAGTTCTCAACTTAAATTTTACCTATTTAAAAGCAACTAGTTGTTATTTTTCCCTCTTCCCATGCATTTTCTCTATCAGTTCATTCTGAAATCTTTTTTAAACTTATTTCCTGTCTCCCAGAAGTTGCTTCTAAGCCCCGTGAAAGCATGTTTCCTTGTTGATAGCTGTATCCTCCGATTCTAGAACAGTCAGATTATAGATCATCTCTAAATACTTGTTTGTTTTAGAAGGAGTTAATTATAAAAGCTATAACGTTTAAAATGCAGCAGTATGAGTTTTAAGCTCTCCTCTTAGTCTTACTTTTTAATTGTGTATGTATTTTTCATCAGTGTTCCATTAAGAGAATTTACAAATTGCATATTCTAAGTTAAATTTTGCATAGCCTTTACTGTTAAAATATCGTGGAAGTCAGTTTTTTTAAATATTGTGGAGCACAGCCCTTTCAAATTATATCCCTTGCAATGGAATTACTCTGTGCACTATATATATAAGCTATGAAGCTTTAGTGTAGCCAAAATTCACATGGAATATAGAGTATGCACAGTATACACTATGCTAATTAAGAACTTAAGAGTTTTGTCTGTTATAACTTTTTTACCTGCCTTCGTTCTCAATTCTGTTCCCATAATGCTAAGGGTACTGAATTGTGAAATTTAAATCTATAATCTTAACATAATAGTGGACTTCTGTTTTCATGTAAAGTGTCTCATGAATGGACTGCTCCATGGATTAAAACTTCTTGCAGATGTTAATCCAGAAAAATATCTGGAGAGTAGTAAATGGATGACAGGCCTTTACCTCTATATCAGGGTTTCTGAACAGTGGCACTATAATATTTTGGGATAGATAATTCTTTTTTTTTTAAAGATTCTGTTTTGGTTATTTGAAGATATTTAGTGGCATTCTTGGTCAGTATCGACCTTCCCTTCCATTGTGACAACCAAATACACCTCCACACCTTGCCAAATATCCCTTGAGGGGCACAACTGGCCCCAGTTCTATACATATAAGAGATGATGTTTGTTAGAATTTCAAAATATAATTTTTTACAGAGTGTTTTGGTCTTGGAAACACTGGCTCAAAGTCACTATTATGGGCCCTCTTCCCGATGCCATCTCTCTTTTCCATGAAGAAATTCTAGAATCTTTATGTAGGTGAATCAAGATCATTGTTTATTTTCTCTCTTCCTTTTTTTTTAGATTTCAAACATTTATATCGAAATTTTTAGTAGCAATGATAAGACTGTAGGCTGACTTGATTCACATTTCAGCCCCCTCAGGATAGAAATGTATATGAAACCACTGACATTTACTTGCTGAAAGACAAAAACACAAATGTTAAGCTTTGTTGAAACAGTGTTCTTGAGTTGAAATTTTAGCTTGTAGATAACTGGGGCAATTCTAAATGTATTGATGCTTCTATTTTTCTTTCCAGATACAGACTATTTCACTTGTTCATTTTTTAGGACCTCCAGGATATAGGATCCAACCTGGCCCCAAGGATACCTATCCTGGCCCCCATGTTAACAACTCAGCTCCAACACCTGGCTATCCAGGTGCTGGTCCAGTGGGCTTTCCTGTCCAACACCAGCCAGTGTATAATCAGCCAGATGAACCTGCAGGGCCACCATGGATGCCAGCACCACCGCCTCCATCAGACTGTCCACCAGGGTTGGAATATTTAAGTCAGGTAATTTCAAATACATGAAAGAGTCATAAAAATAAAACTGTGCTTCCAGCTTACTTATTAACAAATGATTAATTCACAAAAGTCTAAATGATAAGACAGTTTTGCTAACAAATTACTTATATTCTTCTGGGTCAGGTTTACTTTTAAATCAAACTACAAATGGTTTAGGAAATTGTGTTTTCTATGATGTCCAAAAGAATCCGTGGTAATTGCCGATAGCAAAACTTTATTAGGCACCATTTTCCAGGCTTTCTTCCTAAGTATAATACAAGTTAACTCATTTGATCCTTTCAGAAACTCTAGGATACATAGATGCTATAATTATCACCAATTTACAGAAGAGCAGATTGAGGTCCGGAGAAGTTAAATAACTTGCTAGGCATCAGAATGCCAAGGAAGTGGGAATGGTTTCTTACTTGTGGAACCTCGATATCCTGGGCTCTTTGGTCCCAACACTGAGTAATTTCCTAGGAATTGGAAAGAAAGATCAAACTCAATTTACTGTTGAGTTTCAATAAGTGGTCCCAAAAAAGGAATTAATATTTTGTATATAATATGATTCACTTTTTTTGGTATATTTTATTGATTATGCTATTACAGTTGTCCCATGTTTTTCTCCCCTTTATCACCTCTACCCTGCACCCCATCCCATCATCCCTCCACCTCTTAGTTTATATGTATGGGTTGTACATATCAGTTCTTTGGCTTCCCAATTTCCTATGCTTTTCTTAGCCTCCCCCTTCTCTATTTTTTTGTTTTGTTTTGTTTTGCTTTTGTCAACATTTTCCCGCCACCACTTTCCCCAGCCCCATCCATCCTCACCTCCCACCCTCATCCTTCCCCCATTTGGCTTTGTCTATAGGTCCTTTATGTGTCTTCCTTGATGACCCTTCCCCTCCTTTTCCCATGTTATCCCCTTCCCTCCTCCTCTATGGTTACTGTCTGTTTTTTATTTCAATGTTGCTGGTTATATTTTGCTTGCTTGTTTATTTGCTGATTAGGTTCCACTTAAAGGTGAGATCATATGGTATCTATCTTCCACCGCCTGGCTTATTTCACTTAGCAAAATGCTTTCCAGTTCCATCCATGCTATTGTGAAGGATAGTAGCTCTTTCTTTCTGCTGCATAGTATTCCATTGTGTAAATGTACCATTATTTTTTTATCTACTCATTTACCATTGGGCACTTAGGTTGCTTCCAATTCTTGGCTACTGTAAATTTTGCTGCTATGAACGTTGGGGTGCATAGGTTCTTTTGAATTGGTGTTTCAGGATTCTTAGGGTATAATCCCAGCAGTGGAATTGCTGGGTCAAAAGGCAGTTCCATTACGAGTTTTTTGAGGAAATTCCAAACTGTTTTCCAGAGTGGCTGCAGCAGTATGCATTCCCAGCAACAGTGTACTAGGGTTCCCTTTACTCCACATCCTCGCCAGTACTTGTTGTTCATTGATTTGTTTATGATGGCCATTCTGGCTGGTGCGAAGTGGTAACTCATTGTGGTTTTAATTTGCATTTCTCTGATGGCTAGTGGTGCTGAGCATTCTTTCATATGTCTCTGGGCCCTGTGTATATCCTCTTTGGAGAAGTGTCTGTTCAGGTCCTTTACCCATTTTTTAATTGGATTGTTTGTATTCCTGGTGTGGAGTCATGTGAGTTCGTTATGTATTTTGGAGATCAAACCCTTGTCCGAGGTATCATTGGCAAATATATTTTCCCACATGGTTGGTTCCCTTTTCATTTTGCTGATGTTTCCTTTAGTTGTACAGAAGCTTCTTATTTTGATGAAGTTCTATTTGTTTATTCTTTCCTTTATGTCCATTGCTCTAGGGGACATATCGGTGAAAATATTGCTGCATGGAACATCTTAGATTTTCCTGCCGATGTTCTCCTCTAGGACTTTTAAGGTGTCATGACTTATATGTAAGTCTTTAATCCATCTTGAGTTTACGTTTGTGTGTGGCATACGTTGGTGGTCGAATTTCATTTTTTGCTTGTAGCTGTCCAGATCTCCCAACACCATTTGCTGAAGAGGCTATTTTTACTCCGTTTTATGCTTCTGCCCCCTTTGTCAAATCTTAATTGACCATGGAGAAATGGGTTTATTTCTGGGCTCTCTATTCTGTTCCATTGGTCTACGTGTCTGTTCTTATGCCAGTACCAGACAGTTTTGATTACAGTAGCCCTATAATATGGTTTGATGTCAGGTATTGTGAGCCCTCCTACTTTGTTCTTCTTTCTCAAAATTGCTGCAGCTATTTAGGGTCATTTATAGTTCTATGTAAATTTTTGAAACATTTGTTTTATATCTGTGAAATATGTCATTGGTATTTCAATAGGTATTGCATTGAATCTATAAATTGCTTTGGGTAGTATGGACATTTTGATGATGTAAATTCTTTCAATATATGCTTCCATTTATTTGTGTCTTCCTTAATTTCTTTCTTCAGTATTGTATAGTCTTCTGAGTACAGGTCTTTACCCTCCTTGGTTAAGTTTATACCTAGGTACTTTATTTTTCTTGTTGCTATGGTAAATGGGATTTTTCTCCTGATTTCTGATTCTGGTATTTCATTGTTGCTATACAAATGTGCCTTTGCTTTCTGAATATTGTCTTTGTATCCCGCCATTTTGCCAAATTCACTTATTAGGTCGAGTAGTTTTTTGGTGGAGTCTATAGGGTTTTCTATGTACACTATTATGTCATCTGCAAACATACAGTTTTACTTCCTCCCTTCCTGTTTGGATGCTTTTATTTCTTTTTCTTGTGATGGCTGTGGCTAGGACTTCTAATACTATGTTGAATAGAAGTGGTGAAAGTGAACATCCTTGTCTGGTTCCCAATCTTAGTGAGAAAGCTTTTAGTTTTCGCCTGTTTAATATAACGTTGGATGTAGGTTTCTCGTATATAGCCTTTATTATGTTAAGATATGCCTCCTTTATTCCTACTTTGCTGAGTGTTTTTTATCATAAATGGGTGCTGTACCTTATCAAATGCTTTTTCCACATCTATTGATATGATCATGTGATTTTTCTTTCCTTTTGTTTATGTGATGTATTACATGTATTGATTTGTGAATATTGTACCATCCTTGCACCCTTGGAATGAATCCCACTTGATCATGGTGTATGATCCTTTTAATGTATTGCTAGATGTGGTTTGCCAATATTTTTCTGAGGATTTTAGCATCTATGATCATCAGCAATATTGACCTATAATTTTCTTTGTTGTGTCTTTATCTGGTTTGAGGATTAGGATGATGCTGGCCTCATAAAAATGGTTTGGGAGTCTTCCCTCTTCTTGGATTTTTTTGAATAATCAGAGAAGGACAGGGGTTAGCTCTCCCTTCAATGTTTTGTAAAATTCTCCTGTGAAACCTTCTATTTCAGGGTTTTGTGTGCTGACAGTTTTTTTATTACTGCTTCAATTTCATCAGCTCTTATTGGTCTGTTTAGGCTTTCTGCTTCTTCTTCATTCAAAGCTGGAAGATTATATTTTTTAAGAAATTTGTCCATTTCACCCAAGTTTTCAAATTCCTTGGCGTACAACTGTATGTTTGTAGTAATTTCTTACAATCTTTTGTATTTCTGTGGTATCAGTTATAATCTCTCCTCTTTCATTTCTGATTTTATTTATTTTCATCCTCTCCCTTTTTTTCTTGATGAGTCTGCTTAAAGGCTTGTCAATTTTGTTTATCTTTTCTAAGAACCAGCTCCTGGATTTATTGCTCCTTTGAATTGTTCTTTTAGTCTCTATGTCATTCAATTCTGCTCTGATCTTGATTATTTCCTTTCTTTTACTTGCTCTGGGATTGTTTTGTTGTTGTCTCTCCAGTTCTTGTAGATATAGGGTTAGGTTGTTTATTTTAAATGTTTCTATTTTTTTAAGTAGGCCTGTATTGCTATGACCTTTCCTCACAGGACTGCCTTTGCTGTCCCGTAGGTTTTGGACTATTGTACGTTCATTTTCTTTTGTTTCCAGAAACTTTTTGATTTCCTTTTTGATCTCATTATTAACCTGTTCATTGTTTAATAGCATGCTATTCAGTCTCCATGAGTTTGAATGTGTTTGAGTTTTTTCCCTTGAGGTTGGTTTCTAGTTTTAAGCCCCTGTGGTCTGAGAAAATGCTTGATATTATTTCAGTTTTCTTAATTTGTTACAGCTTGTTTTGTGTCCTATCATGTGATCTATCCTTGAAAATGTCTCATGTGCATTTGAAAAGAATGCGTAGTTTGCTTCTTTGGCATGAAAAGTTCTACATATATCAGTTAAGTCCATTTGATCTAATGTGTCATTCAGTTCCACAATATCCATGTTGACATTTTGTTTGGAAGATCTATCCATTGTTGACAGTGGGGTATTAAAATCCCCTACTACAAGTGTGTTTCTGTCTATACCTTTTTTGAAGTCCTCCAGGATTTTCCTTATATATTTGGATGCTTCTATATTGTGTGCATATAGGTTTACAATATTTATGTCTTCTTGATGGATTCTTCCTTTGTGTATTATGAAATGTCCTTCTGTGTCTCTTTTAATGGCCTTTGTTTTGAAGTCTATTCTGTCTGATATAAATATTGCTACCCTGGCTTTCTTTTCCTGTCCATTTGCTTTGAATATTTTTTCCAACCCTTTGCTTTCAGTCTGTGTAGGTCTTTTGTTCTGTGCTGGGTCTCTTGTAGGTAGCATATGAGCGGGTCGTGTTTTCTTACCCATTCAGCTATTCTATGTCTTTTAATTAGAGCATTTAATCCATTTATATTAAAGTTATTATTGATAGGTACTTATTCACTTTTTCCCTTTGTACTTGTGTTCCTCTCTCTCCCTCTTACTCTTTTTCTTCACCTTCTTAAAGCAGTCTCTTCAGCATATCTTGTAATACTGGTTTGGTAGAGGTGTATTATTTTAGCCTTCTTTTGTTTGGGAAACTCCTTATTTTGCCTTCCATTTTAATTGAGAGCCTTGCTGGGTAGAGTAGTCTTGGTTGCAGGTTTTTGCTTTCCATTACTGGAATATTTCTTGCCATTCCCTTCTGGTTTGTAATGTTTCTGAGGAGAAGTCAGCTGCTAGCCTTATTGGGACTCCCTTGTTTGTAACTTTCTGTTTCTTCCTTGCTGCCTTTAAGATTCTCTCTTTGTTCCTAATGTCTGCCATTTTCATTATGATGTGTCTTGGAGTGGGTCTCTTTGGGTTCCTCTTGATTTGGGCCCTCTGTGCTTTCTGGATTTGTGTGACTTTTTCTCTCCTCAAATTGGGAAGTTTTCCAGCATTACTTCCTCAAACAGATTTTCTATCCCTTGCTCCTCTTCTTCACCTTCTGGTATTCCTAATATACAGATATTATTACATTTCATGTTGTCCTGGATTTCCCTTAACCCCTCTTCATTCTTTTTGAGCCTTTTTTCATTTTCTTGCTCTTTCTGGGAGTTTTTTTCTACCATGTCCTCCAACTCATTGATTCAATCCTCTGCTTCTCCTAGACTGCTTTTGATTCCTTCTACTGTGCTCTTCAATTCAGAAATTGTATTCTTTATTTCCTGTTGGTTCTTGCTGATAGTTTCTATGTCCTTTTTCATGCTGATATAGTTTGCAGTAAGTTCCTCATAGTTTCCCTGTAGTTTTTGGTAATTCTCACTGAGCTCACTGAGTTCATTGAGCTTCCTTATAACCATTGTTTTGAACTCAATATCTGATAGTTTACTTGCCTCTGTTTCATTAGTAGTCCTTCTGAGGCTTCCTCCTTTCCTTTTGTTTGGGGGTTGTTTCTTTGTCGTCCCGTGATTTGGCTGCCAGAGCAAAACTGCAAAGCCCAGGAAACAAACCCACAGCTGTATAAATAACTACCCCTGCAATCCCACTATCAATAGCAAATGAACCAGTATTAATAAGGCTGTAAAGAGATTAAGACTATTATAAGAAAGGAGAGAAAGAAACTATAGTATAAAATCTAATGACTTAATTAATATGCACCAACTTGATGGACAAGAAATGAATGTTAAAAAGCTATGTAGTAAAGAAAATATCGCAAATCATGAAGAAGACCACAGTGGATTTTGTCTCGGTAGCCTCCAGTATTTACCACTGTTTTTTCTTTCTGGATCCTCCTCTGGTGATGTCAGATGTTGACCCCATCTAACCTTAGGAAGCCTGTTAGAGACTTCCCGGGATCTACTCTGTGTGGCTGTCTCCTTCAGTTGTTAATATAGTCGCTTTGCACTCAGCAGTCAGGCTTAAGCACCAAAGGGCAGGGCAGAACCCCTCCTGGGATTGGAACTAATGTTTCCACTCAGGCTGCTGGTGCTCTAAGGGGAGCGGTCTGTGTGAGCTCTATGGCTGCTGTCATATGGGGTATGACTCAGCACTGGGATCCCAGTGGCTACTCTCTCAGTTCTCTCCCCCAAAGTCTGTCCCCAGCCCCTCTCCTCAAGCATTTCTAGTCCACTCTGCCCCGCCCCCCTTTGCAAAGATCTACTGTCTGTCATTCTCACTGCACTCAGTAGTCAGGCTTAAGCACCACAGGGCCAGGGCAGAGCCCCTCCTGGGGCTGGGGCTATCATTTCCTCTCAGGCTGCCCATCAGGGGAGTGGTCTGCTTGAGCGAGATGGTTGTTGTCGCATAGGGGATGACTCAGCACCGGGATCCCAGCAGCTACTCTCTCAGTTCTCTCCCCATAGCCTCTGTCCCCAGTCTCTCCTCTGGTGTCTCTAGCCCACTTTGCCCCCACCTTTGCTGAACCTCAGGGTAAGTGGCTGCAAATGAAAATTCATGCATTGGCCCTTTAAACAGCTCTTTCAGTCTCCAGCTGGCCTTCTCTGACAGGGAGCAAACCTATTGCTTTTTGCAGTTGGCTGTTATCTGTGTACTTTTTGGGCTCTGGTGCTATAGGTCAGGGATCCTTGCTTATGGTTTAGACCCCACTCTTCTCAGGGGAATCCAACTGGCTGCTTAAGTATCCCTGCCATAAGGGATACTTATGCCTTAGCCAGCCTTCTTGCATCTTCGCCGCACTCCTTACCAGTCAGGTCATGCTGAAACTGATTCTTCTGTCTGTCTCAGGTTATAAGGCTTCTCTCTCAGTATTGTTCAGTTGTTTGTTCTGAGTGATTTCTCCACAATTTAGTTGTTATTCCAGACTGGACCTGGGAGGAGGTCAGTGTGACTTCCATTCACTCCTCTGCCATCTTGGGACATCTTCACTTTTTATTTTAATTAATAAAATTCTGTTTTCATAATGCTTTTGTTCTACATAAAACCCAATTTTATAGATACTATCAACTGACAGTCGTTAGTGCCAGTTCAATGCCAACAAGAATCCTCTATATAGGGTGCAGAGAAGAAGGAAACTTTAATCAAGCAAACAACTCAATTGAGATTCAGCATTGCTATGGAACAGCTCAGTAGTGTGATAACTAATTATGAAATAGCACAGCTGTGGAACAGCATGGCTGTGAGGCAGCCCTTATGAGGCACCCCAAGGGTGAGGCCTCTCTTTGGCTAGACAGTTCTGCTCCACCCCAGTTCACTTACATCCGGTGTGCTCACCTGCTCTTCTCTGTCCCTCTCTACTCCAGTCTGCTCCATTCTGCTCCATTCTGGTCTGGTGAGACGTCTTCTGTGTTGCAGCTCCAGCCAGGGAAACTCAGTCTTCAGTGTTTGGCGGAAATGGAAATTAAGCTCACTGAGCTGGGGGGGAGCTGACTAATATGGAAAGAAGTCCCTGCCACTCGTCACTGATTGGTCTGTTCTCATGTTCTCATGCAAATTAGGACTGTAAATCCTTACCCATTGATTGATTCTAAAATCTGTCCTGTCCTAATTAGTCAGAATGGAGCTCTGCTGATTGGCCAGTAAAGATACTGAAAAGAATATAGCTGTGCAGCTCTGAATGGAGAGAGAAAGTCTCTGTCCTATTGGTTGAAATACAATTTCAGGAATTCTTTTGTACAGTCTAGCTCAGAAGACAGGACAGTGTGGGCAGGCAATTCAGTGTGGGAGTCAGAAAGCTTAGTAGAATCTTCTCTCTGAAGTGTGTTTTGCATAAGAGGCCCCTGTTTAGAAGCAGCTACTGGGCTGTATGTAAAACTTAGAGCCCAGTTAGCCACCAAGATCCCTTCTTGATAGGCACCTTCTTTCTCAGGGTCAACATCACCAATAAAAAAATAAAAACTTGGATTTTAATGTACTACACAATAGTTTATCTCAGCAATGTGAAGTTTTATATTTGATATTAGGATATCCCATAAATAAAATAGAAATTCTAATGTGTTCAATCTATAAATAAGCAAACAAATATTTCTATAATAGCCAATCACTTTTCAATAGCTAAATTGCCTCTTTTGTACTGTCTTTATTAATTTGACTTCCCATAATGCACTTGAGCACCATATTTTATAAGAATTTTAGTAGACTACATATTTAACAAATAGTCTAAGTAGATTTTTTTTTTAATCAGGACTCACAAAATATGTAGGGCAAGTCATTGTTTACTACAAATAATTATATCAAGTATACTTAAAAATGTTTTGATATTTATAGAGAAATACTAAAGCTCCTTAAATACATGAAAATGTCTTCCTATCTCCTAAACATCTACTAGAAAGAATAGTGCTTTCTCATTTTTATAGAGATTCCTGTCTGTCATTTGTCCCCCTCAATAGTGAATGCACTCAAGATCTTTTTTAAATTATAAATTATTTAACTTTAGTTTTACACTTAAAGTTAATATAAACCATTGTTAAATATTGAAAATAATGAAAAATGTTGATATTTACATGCATTTTAAAAATATAAAAATGATTCTTAATTTGGTTAGCTTAAAAATGTGACATATACATAAGGCTAAATTTTTTTTTAATAATTAGGTGGATAAAATACTGATTCATCAGCAAATTGATCTTCTGGAAGGTATGTATTTATTCTATTATCATTTTTCTATAAAGAGTAGACATTTATGCAGATAAAGGCACATCAACAACCACAAACATAACAACTTTCACTGAAGGCACTGGTAAGGCCTCATTATTTACAAATGTCTCCCTTCCTGATAGTAAAATGATAAAGGTGATCATCAACCCATATCTTGAAATTAGGAGTCAAGCAGTGAAATGCTATTTTTTGGGCACCTGTCCTCACGATACTGACACTAATTTAGAAAGAGAAGAAATAAAACTTATGTTTCTTACCCCTTCTCTCTAGCAATCACTTTAGTGGTTCTATTACTTTACCTGCCTGTATAACTTTAGCTGTTTTCTCCCCAATTTGTGATAACCTTGAGATTGACACAGAGCCACATGCAATAGTTTATGTTACCTTAGTACCACATATTAATAGTTACCTTAGTACACTTCCAAAGCAAGGGAACTTTTTAAATTTGGATGACTATGTTTTGGAAAACCGTATGCTTACCCACAGGTTCTCTTAGAAGTTGAGATGAATCCTATAATACCTCTGTTCCATAGACTGTTAATTACCATCTAGTTGAAGCAATGCTGCAATGTTGGTTGCACTGAACGGCAGGCCCAGTGGCCCAGCTTCCTAGAAGAGCATTCCTGATCATTCTACATGACACCTTTGAAACATCTACAAGATGTTTCCAGTACTTCCCAAGTGCAATGATAAACTTAGAAGGCCACTAGATGTTTCGGGACCCCTGAAAGAGGAAAAAAGCTGGGTAGATTCATTAACAATAGTGTTGCCTTAGGAGCTCCAAGATGGCAGAAGAGTAAGTAGAAGCTACACTAACCTCCTTCCAGGACCAATCTGGCATTACAACAAAATTCAGAAAACATCCTGAATCCCACTTGAACAAAGAGCTGAAGGGAGCCTTATAACCAAGGACAGGCAAAAGAAACCACTTCACCACAACAAGACCAGAGCCATCTTTCTCAGGCAGAATACTGCTCTCCAAGTGGCATCAACCTGAGGGAAACAATAGCCCTGCCCACAGAAATTACCCTGTTCCATCAGTGGTGCTTAAGCTCAGCTGCTGATTACAGACTGATTAGTTTAACAGCAAAGTCAGAACATGCAAAGAAGCAGCCAAATGAGGAGACACAGAAATAGACCACAAGTGAAGGAAAAAGAGAATTCTCCAGAAGAGCGAGATGAATTGGAGGCAAGCAATGATCAGATAGAGAGTTTAGAGTAATGATTACAAGGCTACTCAAAACCATGAAAAAGAGATATAGAAACCATAAAAAAGGACCAGTCAGAAATAAAGAATGCAATATCTGAAATAAATAATACACTGGAAGGAAAAAAACAGTAGGTTAGATGAAGCAGAGGACTGGATCAGTGATTTGGAAGACAAGGTTCAAAATAGCACCCAGGCAGAGCAGCAAAAAGAAAAAAGAATTTTAAAAATTGAAGAGAGCTTAAGAAACATTTCGGGTAACATGAAACATAACAACATCCACATCATGGGAATACCAGAAGGAGAAGAGAGTGATCAAGGGAATCAAGAACGTATTTGAAGAAATAATGACTGAAAACTTCCCTAATCTGGTGAAAGAAAAAGACACACAGGTCCAGGAAACTCAAAGAATCCCAGACAAGTTGAACCCAAAGAAGCCTACACCAAGACACATCATAATTAAAATGACATGGCTTAAAGACAAGAAGAGAATCCTAAAAATTGGCAAGAGAAAAGCAAGTAGTTACTTACAAAGGAGTACCAATTACATGACTCAACAGAAACATTTCAGGCCAGAAGGGAATGGTGAAAAATATCCAAGATGATGAAAGACAAGGAGCCATAACCAAAGCCACTTTAACCAGCAAGGCTATCACTTAAACTCGAAAGGGAAATAAGGAGCTTCTCAGACAAGAAAAAGCTAAAGGAGTTTGTTAACACCCAATGAACACTGCAACCAACGTTAAAGGGCTTACTTTAAGGAGAAGAAAAAAAAAAGAGAAAGAAAAAATCACAAAGGAAAACAGTCTAATAATAAAATGGCACTAAATACGTATTTATCAGTAATCACTTTAAATGTAAATGACATAAATGCTCCAACCAAAAGACATAGGGTAGCTGAATGGATAAGAAAACAAGACCCATACATATGCTGCCTCCACAAGGCCCATCTCAGATTGAAACATAAACACAGGCTAAAAGAAACGGATAGAAAAAGGTATTTCATGCAAATGGAAAAGAAAAAAAAAGCTGAGGTAACAGTACTTTATCTAATAAAATAGACTTTAAAACCAAGGCTATAGTAAGAAACAAAGAAGGACACTACATAATATGACAGGGAACTATCCAACAAGAGGAGACAATCCTAGCAAACATTTATGCAACCAACATGAGAGTACTTAAATATGTAAAGCAAATCTCGATGGACGTAAAGGGAGAGACTGACAAAAATACAGTCGTAATCGGGGATTTCAACACTCCCCTGACTTCAATGGATAGACCTTCCAGGTGGAATATCAACAGGAAGACAGCAGCCTTAAATGGCACACTAAATCAAATGGATTTAATTGATATCTTCAGAGTATTTCACACCAAAGCAGCAGAATATACATACCCTTCAAGTGATCTTGGAATGTTTTCTAGGATACACTACATGTTAAGATAAAAGAGAAGTCCCAATAAATTTAAGCAGATTGAAATCATACCAAGCATCTTCTCTGACCACAATGTGATGAAACTAGAAATCAATCACAAGAAGGAAGATACACAAAGACATGGAAGCTAAACAACATGTTATTGAACAATGAATGGATCAACAATGAGATCAAAGAAGAAATCAATAGATAGTTTGAAAAGAATGAAAATGAGAATACAACAATCTAAAATCTGTGGGACATAAAGAAAGCAATTGTAAGAGAGATAGTCATAGCATTACAGGCCTATCTCAAAAAACAAGAAAAAGCACAAATAAACAATCTAACTTTACACTTAAAGGAACTTGAAAAAGAACAACAAAGTCCAATGTGAGTAGAAGGAAGAAAATAATAAAGATCAGAACAGAAATAAATGAAATAGAGTCAAAAATGATAGAAAGATCAATGAATCCAAGAGCTGGTTCTTTGAAAAGATAAACAAGATTGGCAAATTTTTTAACCATTCATCAGAAAAAAGGAGAAAGGACCGAAATAAATAAAATCAGAAATAAAAGAGGAGAAATAACAAAGAAATGCAAAGGATCGTAAGAAAATATTATGAACAATTATATGCCTAAAAAGCGGACACCCTGGCTGAAATGAATAAATTCCTAGAAACAGAAAATCTTTCAAAACTAAATCAGGAAGAATCAGAGAATCTGAATAGACAGATTACACCTAGTGAAATTGAAGCACTAATCTAAAAACTCCCAACAAATAAAAGCCCTGGATTGGATGGCTTCACATAAAGTTTACCAAACATTCTGAGAAGAGCTAAAACCTCTCCTCAAACTGTTTCATAAAATTCAAGAGAAGGAAAGGCTCCCAAAATCATTTATAAGGCCAGCGTTATCCTAATCCCAAAACTAGATAAAGACACTACAAAGAAATAAAATTATAGGCCAATATCCCTGATGAACACAGATGCTAAAATCCTCAACAAAATATAGCAAACCAGATACAACAATGGATCAAAAAGATCACATACCATTATCAAGTGGGATTTATTTTAGGAATGCAAGGTAGGTACAACATTCTCAAATCAATAAATGTGATTCACCCCATAAATAAAATGGAGAATAAAAACCCCATGATCATGTCAATAGATGTGGAAAAGACATTTGATAAAATCAGTAGATAAAAACTTTCAACAAAGTAGAAATAGAGGGAACATACCTAAACATAGTAAAGGCCCTAAATGACACACCCACTGCCAGTATCATATGCAATGGGCAAAAATTACAAGTGTTCCCCTTAAGATCAGGAACAAGACAGGGATGTCTGTTTTCACCTCTCTTATTCAACATAGTACTGGAAGTCCTAGCCACAGCAATCAGACAAGAAGAAATAAAAGGCATCCAAATTGGAAAAGAAGAAGTAAACTATCTTTATTTACAGATGACATGATACTCTACATAGAGAACCCCAAAGATTCCACCATGAAACTACTAGAACTTATAAATGAATTCAATAAAGTAGCAGGATACAAAATTAATATTCAGAAAGCAGTTGCATTTTTAGATGCCAATAATAAACTAACAGGAAAGGAAATCAAGAAAACAATCCCATTCACAATTGCTTCAAAAAGAATAAAATACCTAAGAATAAACCTAAACAAGGATGTAAAATACCTGTTTTCAGAAAATTATGACACTGAAGAAAGATATTGAAGAAGGGACAAATAAGTAGAAGCACATAACTTCTTCATTGACAGGAATAATTAACATCATTAAAATGTCTATACCACCCAAAGCAATCTACAGATTCAATGCAATTCTTATCAAGATACCAATGATATATTTCATAGAACTAGAACAAATATTTCAAAAATTTATGTGGAACCACACAAGGCCCCACATAGCAACAGTGATCATGAGAAAGAAGAGCATAGTTGGAGGAATCTAGTGACCTAATATAAAACTGTACTATAAGGCCATAGTAATGAAGACATCATGGTAATTGGTATAAAACAGACACATAGATCAATGGAACAGAATGGAAAGCCCAGAAATAAACCTACATCTTTATAGTAAATTAATATTCAACAGAGGAATCAAGCACATACAATGAGCTAAAAATAGTTTATTCAATAATTAGTGTTGGGAAAAATGGGCAGATATGTGAAGAAAAATGAAACCAGACCACCTTCTTACACCACACACAAGAATCAATTGAAAATGGATCAAAGACTTAAATGTTAGACTCAAAACCATAAAATTCCTAGAGGAAAACATAAGCAGCAAGGCTCTTAGTAATTTTTTCTCAGATATATCTCCTCAGGCAAGGGAAACAAAAGAAAAAATAAACAAACTGGGCTACATTAAACTAAAAAGTTTTTGCACAGTGAAGAAAAGTATTAACAAAATAAAAGGACAACCACAGAATGGGAGAACATATTCAGCTGATACAGGTTCATATCCGAATTTTACAAAGTACTTAAAAAACTCAAAACCAAAAAGACAAACCAATCAATTAAAAAATGGGTCAAGAAACCTGAATAGACACTTCTCCTAAGAGGACATACAGATGGCCAATAGACATATGAAAAAGTGCTCAACGTCACTAATCATCAGAGAAAAGCAAATTAAAATCACAATGAGATATCATCTCACACCTGTCAGAATGGCTATCATCAATAAATAACAAGCAACAAGGGCTAGTGAGGATGTGGAGAGAGGGGAACCCTTTTGCACTCTTGGCAGGAATGCAGACTGGTGCAGTCACTGTGGAAACCAGTATGGAGATACCTCAAATAATTAAAAATGGATCTGCCTTTTGACACAGCTATCCCAGATCTGGGAATATATCTGAAGGAACCCAAAACTAATTCAAAAGAATGTAAGCACCCCTATGTTCATGGCAGTATTATTTACAATCATCAAGATATGGAAGCAGCTCGTGTCCATCAAGCAATACGTGGATGAAACAACTATGGGTCATTTACACAACGGAATATTACCCACCATAAAAAAGAAGAAAATTTTACCCTTTGCAATAGTTTGGATGGACCTGGAGAACATTATGCTAAGCAAAATAAACCAGTCAGAGAAAGACAACTACTATATGATTTCACTCATATGTGGAATCTAATGAACAAACTAAACTAACAAGGAAAATGATGACAGCTAGTAAGGGGGGGAAGGTGAGGGAGTGGAGGAAGTAAGCAAAAGGAAAACAGGTGCCATGGACATGGACAAAAACATATTGTTTGCTGTGGGGAGGGGAGTATAAGGGTACTAAACGGTAATGGGAAAAAATACAATAAAGATCAAATCAAACAACAACAAAAACCAATAGTGTTGCCTGGTCCAGGTGACTCAGTTGTTTAGAGTGTCATCCTGTATAACAAAAGGTTGTGAGTTAGAGCCTTGGTCAGGACACATAAAAAGATTGCAGATTCAATCCCTGGTCAGGGCAAGTTTGACAGGCAACAAATTGTTGTTTCTCTCTATCTCCATCTCTACCCCTCCCCCTCTCTCAAATTAGTAATCATATCCTCAGCTTAGGATTTTTAAAAAAAAAATAGTGTCTTCCTTTTAGACATAAAATTTTGAGAAAACTGCTAAGTTTTATAATATACCTGTTGAATTCATCTTTATCTCCCTGGAAAGTTCCTTTCTATTTGTAGATTTAAAACATGAATTGTACTAGCAGAGTAATAAATTTGATTAAAATATGCAACTATTTATAATGGTCCAGTTCAAGATGGTGATGTAGGATGCTCCCAAACTCATCCACTCCCACAGACACACTGAATCTGCAGCTACATACAGCTAATTCCCTGTGAATGAAAGAAATCCAGAAACTAGCTGTGTAACTCCTACACACTGGACAAATGAAAGAAAACTCATATTGAAACAGGTAGAAGAGGCTGTAACACTACATCACCATAAACTCCACTCCTGGCACAATGATATATAAACATGAGGGAACCCAGAACTCCCAGTTTCTCCCTGAGGATCAAAGTGTTTGAACATCAAATCTGGTGCCCCAACTTTTAAGCTTTCTCCCCACATGCTATGCTGCCCAAACATCTAGCTTTGAAAGCCAAGGGGGTTTGTGTCTGTGTCCCACAAGGCTACAGCAAATGCAGAGACAGCTAATAAAGGTCTCATGTGACTCACCATGGCTAAACCCCTAGGGTCCAGCACAGAGGCAACAGATTCACGCAAGCCACTCTTTCTGTGAAAGTAAAATATTTGCTTTAAAAAATCTTTTTTTTTTTAATTTTGAGTGCAGGTTTCTAATTTAACACATGTCTAGGGGCCAACTGCAATACTTTCCAGAGACCAGAGAGGCCAATGGAAGCTAACTTCATGTTCTCCCCGTCCAACCACAGGTCATTGATATCCCCAAAAAGGAGCACTTGAGCATATATGGCATCCCCGCTTTTGTGGCTGCCATCCAGGAGACACACCCATTGATAGCCTGCTTCCAGTAGCCAGCAGGGCTTGTGTTCATGAATTCAAAGGGAAGTAAGCAAGAACCAAGGCCAGGTAGCTCAGCTGCTTAAAGCATTGTCCTGATGTGTCAAGGTTACAAGTTCCATTTCTGGTCAGGGCACATATTAATACAAGAAGTAACCAATGAATGCAAAAAAAGTAGAACACCAAATCTTTCTGTCTCTCTCTCTCTGAATTTAATCAATCAATTCTTTTTTGAACTTAAAAGACAGTTACAGAACATTCCATCCAAAAAAAAAAATACAGTACTCATCATTCTCAAACACATGGCACATTCTCCATGAAACAGCATATGTTTGAAACAAAATAAGTCATAATAAATTGCTAGTAAGATCATTGAATTCATAATCAAAAATCTTTCAACAAACAAAAATCCAGGACCGGATGGCTCCACTTGTAAATTTTGCTAAACCTTTAAAGATCAATGAATATCCACTTTTCTCAAAATAGTCTAAATATAAAAGGGGGCACTTACAATCTCATTTTATGAGGCCAGCATTACTATGACACCAAAACCAAACAAAGATACTCCAAGAAAGGAAAATTACAGTACAATATCCTTGGAATGCATAGGTGCAAAAATCTTCAAAAAATATAAGCAATGGAATTCAACAATACATTCAAATGATTATATACTATGATTTAGTGGGATTTATTCCAGGGATACAAGGATATTTTAACATCTGCAAATCCATTCATGATCAGTAACATGAAGAATAACAATCATATGATCTCAGTAGATACAAAAAAGCACTGGACAAAAATTGAACATCCATTCACAATAAAAACTCAATAAGCTGGGCATAGAGGGAATGTACCTCAACATAATAGAAGCTTGTCATTTACTGACAAGCACAAAGTTAACATCATACTTAATGATGAAAATTGGAAAGCCTTTTCTTTATAATCAGGAATAAGACAAATATGTCACACTAGCCACTTTTATTCAACATGTTACTAAATTCCAGGCCAGAGTGCGAAAGAAAAATAAATAAGCCACCCAAGTTGGAAAGATCCCATTGCAGGTGGCATGATTATACAGAAAGCCTTAAAGACTCCTCCAATAAACTATTAGAACTAATAAATAAATTCAGTATAGTTGCAAGTTAAAAATTAATATACAAAAATGAGTTGGTTTTATACATTAATGATGAACTATCAGAAAGAGAAGTTTAAAAAAGTCCCATTTATAACTGCACCAACAAGAATAAAATACATAGCAATAAATTTAATCAAAAAAAGTGAGACGCCGAAAACTGTAAGACATTGATAAAAAAAATTGAAAACACAAAAAATGGAAAAATTTTCTCATGGACTGAAAAAAATCAACATTGTTCAAATGTCCATACTGCACAAAGCAATCTACAGATTCAATGCAATCCCTACCAAATTCCAATGGTAGTTTTCACTAAAAGAAAAGAACAATCTTAAAATTGTACAAAATCACAAAAGATACCAACATCCAAAACAATCTTGAGAAAAGCAAAGCTGGAAGCATCACACTTCCTGATTTCAAGCTGTGTTATAAAGCTACAGTAACTCTCACAGTATAGTATTGGCACAAAAACAGACACATAGATTAATAAAACAGAACAGGGAGCCCAGAAATAACCCACACATATAAGGTCATTTGATTAATGACAAAGAATAAGAATACACAGTGGGAGAGAATAAGCTCTCCAATAAATGGTGTTGGGAAAATGGGACTACTGCACGCAAAAGAATGAAACTGGAACACTATTTGATACCATAGAGAAAAATCAACTCAAAATACATTAAAGAATTGAACGTAAAACCTGAAACCATAAAACTCCTAGAAGAAAACATAGTGGGGTAAGCTCCTTAACATTGGTCTAAGCCAAGGGTGTCCAACCTTTTGGCTTCTCTGGGCCACATTGGAAGAAGAGTTGTCTTGCGCCACACATTAAATATATTGCAACACGTAATCACTAAAATGTTTCATAATGTTTTAAGTAAATTTATGATTTTGTGTTGGGTCACATTCATAGCCATCCTGGGCTACATGTGGCCCATGGGCTGTGGGCTGAACACCCCTGGTCTAAGCAATGATTTTTTGGTTACATTACAAAAGCACAGGTAACCAAAACTAAAACAAGTGGGACTACGTTAAACTAAATGTTTTCTTTACATCAAAGAAAGATGAACAAAATGAAAAAGCAACCTATGAAATGGGAGAAAATATTTGCAAATTATATATCTGGTATGGGGTTAATATACAAATTATATAAAGAATTCATACAATTCAGTAGGAAAACAACAGTTTATTTAAAAAGGTCAGAGGATCTGAATAGATTTTTCTTTTTTAAAGAAGACATACAGATGGCCAACAGGTACACGAACGTGTTCTACATCACTAATCACCAAGGAAATGTTGGTTGGAATATAAATTGGCACAGCCACTCTGGAAAACTGTATGAAGATTTCTCAGAAAATTGAGAATAGACTACTTATGAATCAGCAATCCAGTTCTTAGTATTTAACCAGAGTAAACAAATCACTATCTTGATAAGATATCTGCACCCACATGGTCATTGCAGCACATTTACAAGTAAGACATAGAAATGCAACCTAAGTGTCCATGAATAGATGAATGGATGGATGGATAGACTGAGAGAGAGAGAGAGAGAGAGAGAAAGTGAGAGAGAGAGAAATATTCAGCCATAAAAAAGAAGGAAATCCTAACACTTTCAACAACATGGATACATGGATGGACCTTTAGGGCATTATACTAAGTGAAATAAGACAGACATTGAAGGCAAATACTGTATGACATCACTTATACATGCGTGAATTTAAAAATATCAAACTCACAGATATAAAGAACCAATTGGTGGTTGCCAGAGATGAGGGCAGAGGCGGGGTAGTGGGTTAGCAAAACAAATGAAAGTGGTTAACAGATACAAACATCCAGCTATAAGATAAATAAGCCCTGTGTATGTGATTATAGCATGGTGAATATAATTAACAATACTGTATTGTATATTTGAAAGTTGCTAAGAGAGTAAATCTTAAATGTTGTCATCAGAGGAAATTTTATCTGTGTGTGGTAATGGATGTTGAATAAACTTATTGTGGGAATCACCTCACAGTATATACATATATTGAATCATTATGTTGTACACCTAAAAATAATACAATGTTATATGTCAATTACATTTCAATAAAATATAGTATAAAAGTATCATCTCCAAAAAATTACGTATTATTGAATGTCAATTGTAATTGAAAAAATTTAAATATAAGTAAATAAATTTTTAAAAATTACTTATACTGTATACTATTAGAAATTTATATGTTCTTGATTTTGTTTAGTTTCTCAAAACTAAATTTTTTCCAGAAAGGAGCTTTTTGATATTTA
>PVJD01009933.1:0-58055 GCA_004026545.1 Mormoops blainvillei
TGACATCATTAAGCCACTGACATCATTAAGCTACTGACATCATTAAGCCACTGACATTAAAGGGATAATGAAGGAATACCATGGATGACTCTAGGCCACAAATTTGATCACCTAATCAGTATATGATATTGATCACCTAGGACCAAGTCCTTGAAAGACGCAATTTTCAAGCATTCACAAAGAAAAAATAGACAATCTATACAGGCTTATATCTGCTCGAGAAATTCAATGAATAATTAATAACTTTCCAAAACAGAAATCACCAGGCCCCAGTGGCTCACTGTTAATTCTACCAAGCATTTAAGGAATGTGGTTTTCTTTTCTTACAATGTCTTTGTCTGGGTTTGGTGTTAGAGAGTAATGCTGGCCCCATAGAATGAGTTGAGAAGCATTTCCTCTGCCTCTGTCCTCTGAAAGATTGTGGAGAACTGGCATGTTGGGGAGAATTCAACAGGGAAACCATCTGGGCCTCATGATTTCTGTTTTGGAAAGTTATTAATTATTGGGAAAACCAGGAAGAAAGGAGCGAAAGAAATATTTGAAGCAATAACGACTGAGAATTTCCCCAAATTAACAGTAGACACCAAACCACAGATCCAGGACGCTTGGAGAACACCAAGAAGAATAACGGCCACATCATACTCAAACTGGGGAATAGCAGAGATAAAGAAAAAAAGCCCCTGCTGGTGTGGCTGCATTGGGCAATATCCCACAAACCGGAATGTCACCGGTTCAATTCTCAGTCAGGAAACATGCCTGGGTTGCAGGTTCGGTCCCCAACTGGGTTATGTACGGAAGGCAGCCAATTAATGTTTTTCTCTCACATTGATGTTTCTCTCCTCTTTCTCCCTCCCTTCCCCTCTCTCTAAAAATAAAAATATTTTCAAACAATTAAAGAAAGCATAAAGAACAAATCTTGAAAGAAGCCAGAGGAATAAAATGCCTTATCTACAGAGGAGCACAGATAGGAATTACATTTGACTTATCCTCAGAAAACACAGTCAGGAAGCAAGAAGAGGTCTATACCTCCATGAGCTTGCCTGTAAAACAAGCCTTACAAATTCCTCTCCTTTTTGTAACATAGTAAGTGCTCACTAAGGGGTCACAAATATTTCAAAGCATCTGTTAGGAGCTCAGGGAGTGCCCCTAATGGCACAGGAGGAAACCTTTTCACCTCCTGTTAATCATGGGAGGGGACAAAAAAGGGGAAAGAAAACACGTAAAGCAAAGATTGCAAGTTCTGTTTGACCTGCAGAGTATTACAAACATTTTAAACTTTTCATTCTTTCTTTTTCCCTCCATCCTCTCCTCACTCCCCCCTTTCTTTTCTTTTCTTTCTTTTTTTTTTTTTCTAAGTAAGCAGCTCTGGCAACTTGGGGTCAGCTGGCTGGCTAGAGCTGTCGCTGTCGCTGTCCCCTGTGACATGTGCTCTGCAGTTCACCAGTCTCTACCACTCTGTTCTCTCTCACGCACCGCTGTTCTCATTTGTAAGACCTGTCTGCCCTTTATAGGTGACTGGTTCCGAGACACTAGTCTAAATCTTGTGTTAGAACATGCTAGACCTGGGATCGCTGAGGTGAGATGGTATAAGAAACTGAAGGAAGCAAATCAGCAAGAATGCTCATCAAAGAGAACTTGTTTCTGTTCGGGGCGGTCCTACTACGTATCGTGCGACCTCCAGCCATGTCTCCCATGGGCTTCCTGATCTGTCACGACCACAGCTGCTCCCACATGACCTTAGTCTCTGCCTGTGAGCCCTGTCCTGACATCACAACACTTTTCAGCCTTGGGAAAAGCCTAGGACATAAAGGACATCGCACAGTGGGGAAGATTGGCTAGAAGTGTGAAAGCGTTGCCCAATAAGCCCTCCAGCCTTTCCTCGTCCTGCAGCAGGTGCAAGGCTCCCCCCCTCAGTCAACTCAGATGGTGGGCTCGTTGAAGACATTCTGACTATCATTTTACTCCTGATTTTCCTCAAAAGACAGAGAAAGGGGCGTGGTCGCTCTAAGCTATGATAATAATCTAGGCCTTCAGGTCAGAATTTTTTCCAAAGAGGCTCCTTATTAATTGGCAAATGAACAGAACTCCAGGGAAGAATGATTTCTTCGTGCGTGAAATGTTGCGCAGATGGTCAGCACAGAATGAGAAGCAGCCGAAGAATCAGCAGTGGGTGTTCTAGCCTAGACTCTGCACTTATCACCCAGTGATCTCAGGAAAATCTCTTCCCTCCTGTGTGTGTCAGTTTCTTCACCTGTATAAACATTCATGTCTTCTGTCATGGCTACTCTTGGGGTTCTGAGGATTCTCTGAGATAATGGATGGGAGTCATTGTCCAAATGGGAGATCCTAGCATTAAAAGACCCCTTCTGTCACTGCTAATAAAAACGACACCTTGCTTCCTAGGGCGTTTAATGCCATGTCCACACATCTGTCTCGGAATTCCTCCACAACCCGGAGTCAGGGGTCGTCAAGGCCATGCTGCTGCAGAGCGGGACCAACGCCCGGGTCCCCTGACTGCAAGAGTAGGGTGCTGCCACATGTCCACTAGGGAACAACCACCTGCCAGGACCCCCAGGGCCAGCAAGGGCACAGGTGCTTCTGCTCCTGCTCTCTGCCCACATCTTACCTTTTGCAGTCTGGTCCGTCACGTCTGGGCAGTCGCCCCATTGATCTTTCCAGGGCAGCTGGTGCCAGGGCATTGCATTGCTGACCAGAAAAGGTTCCATCAGTGTCAGGAGGCTTCGGAGAGGTCATGTGACTCTGTTGAGGGCCTGACTAGATTATTCTCCTTTTTGGTGCCGGATAATTTTTATCTGAAGGGAGAGAGAAGAATGGCCAGTTAGCACAATGGTGATAAGCTGTTGTATTCTCTGCTGGTTTGTGGCTGCCACACCCTTTAGGCACGGTAACAGCCTAAACCAAAACCCTTAGCCTTCCTGATTCTTATTCTCACCTTCCTCCCCATGAGCTTGTAACCTCTGAAGATAGGCATTGCCTGTCTGAGCAAAGAGCCCTGCAGTTCCTGGCTTGTCTTCCAGGCCTCAGCACTGGCCAATGATACCAGGGAAGCTCCAAGCCCCCGCTGGACTTGCAGCAGGTCTGAGAAGATGGGGTAGCTGGTGAGGAGGAAACAAGGCCTGCCATTCATAGCGCCTGCTTCTGTAACCTTGACCTTCAAGCGGCCCTTTGGCACTGGTTTCTATGATCCCCTGGAGATTCTCCCAGATCCCTAACTTCACATCGGCCCCACTTCGCTGCTTTTACAGAAGCGAAGCTGCATCAGAGCGCGACGGGCTCAAACCCTTCGTGTCTGTCTCGCCAACATCCTGCCAAGCAGAAGATCAGCTCCTCTTTCTTTCCCATCTTAGGCACCTTAGCCTGGGGGGCTGGCAACCTGGGGAAGCCAGCAATAAAAGACCACCGGGGACACCCCTCCTCCAGCAATGGTGTTCTACTAGACTAAGAAGGGTTAGGGGCTTCAGCTTCCTAAAGTGTCTGCCCCAGGAGGTGGCTGAGGACACCCCCAGGCCTCTCTGGAAGCAGCATGTTCAACTTCTTGGTTCTATGTGCCAAGGAGTGTCAGGAGGTGGAGCTAGGTCTCTGGGAAGTCCTGTCATGCCCCACCCTCCCCACCCCTGTGTCCCATTGTGCACGTGGACAGAAAAGCTCAGGCCTGGAGAAGAGGACTCCCAGCGCTGGTGCCTACCCTGGTGCAGGGCACAGCTGGATATGGAGACAGCGGATCTGGGCTGGGCCAGATAGCTCCAGGAAGCTACAGACAAACACAGAGAAAACACCGCATCAGAACTCGGGGCACAGACCCTCCCTGGAGGCCCTCCAGCCAGGGAGGCCGTCCCAGGACAGCTGCCGGCGGAGGAGCTGGGAAAGCGAAGGAGAAGCCACAGCGCGCTGGGGGTAGTCAGGAGACCTGGGCTGGAGGCGGCAGCATTGTGTTGCCCTCGGAGACATTTCATCTGGATGCCCTGGTCATGATGCCAACCCCACTGACCCAGGGAAGTAAAAATGAGGAGATGCGACCAGATGAGCACAAGAAACACTCGACTTTGGGGCTCTTTGCACCCTGTGGATTAGAGGTGGTGTTCTCTAATGGCCTCCCCACTGAGTGGGGTTGTTGGGGGGCGGGGCACATATGCAACTAAGATGGCCAGGCAAGCTGGCCTCTCAGGGAAGCGGAATCTCCAACATGGAGACAGAAGCTGACAATGGACAGAAAGGTTCTCTGGGAGACACAATGTGTGAACCAACGCAGCTCTTGTGTTTGGGCATGGGATTGACTCCTAGAGGCTGAAGATGGAGAAGAAAAAGGATATGACAAGTATGACATGGCCTCCAGATGGGTGGCTAGGACCCAGGTGTTTATTATAGGGATAAGATGATTGGTAGCAGGAGCCCCCAGGAAGCAGGAGGTATGAGATGAAGGTCCCATTGAAGCTGCAGGTGCTCTCAGTGGGAGGGGAAAGTCACGGCTGGGATGTCATGATTGTCTCTTGATAGAGATGACACGCCATGCCTGGAAATGGGCAGACGAGCCTGCAGTAATATCGAGACACTTAAGCTACCCGCCTTCAAGGGGCTATAAAAGACTCCAGGAGATACGATTATCCTAAGGAGGGCTGGGCACAGGGCCCTGGGAGGACAGTCAGGAGACCCGCTTCTCACCCCCTCCCCTGCCACTCGCAAGCTGTGTGATCCTGAGCAAGTCACTTCGTATTTTGAGGATTTCAGTCTCCTCCTGGCCTACAGGGAGATTGGCCAAGCTGACCTTAAGGTCACCCTCTCACTGAGCGGCAGACTTCTGATATCAGTGGGATTCCAAGTCCAACTCACGGTTCTGGGCCGAGCTTGCCATCGCATCTCGCGGCTGAGCCCGCAGCCATTCAAAGCCTCTGAACAAGGAGAATCTTAGGGTGGTGTAGTCTCCTGGGGGAGGGAGAGGAGAAGCATTAAAAAACCTTTAGCGCAACACCCAGCCCAAGACGTCTTTCTAAGTGAGCGCGAAATCTCCTGTTTAACACTCCTCGGATTACAGGATGTTAAGGACAGAACATTTTCTGAATCCAAATGCGTGTTTCTTGGATCAGGGGTCACAAGGCGGGAAGCAAGAGGCTCACGGGACCTCGGCTCATACATGATGACTCTCCAGGCCTGGAACCCCAGAGGCCGGACCCCTTCATTCAGGGCGTCCTGCCGACCTCTTCCAACTTGGACACCAGAAAATAGCAGGGGTTGACTTCCCTGGAGCCGAGCACCGGAAATGAGCCAAAGGCTGGGGGCTCTTTGGCTGCCATGGGGGGCATTTTCTTGTTCCCCGGAATGAATGTCGTTTGTCTGCCCCGCCTGCTCACCTCCCTCTCTCTTTGCTCTTACAGTGCCCCTCTGCTCTGCCTACCCCCACCCTCATCCTAAATCAGCCCATGCACCTGCAGGGCCACTGTGGCCCACCTACGGAAAAGATGGCTGATTTCCGTCTGCCGATGTGACATTGCACAAGGCAGAGACGAGGATAAGAAGCCACGTGCCCGGACCACAGGAATGGCTACCGCCAGGGAGCGGGGGCCATTTGTTTGAGGACGCTCTCGGGGGCTTAGAGGGGCAGAAGCCAGGCACTAGAGCCAGAGTTGTTTCCCAGGGGTGGATTTAGGTCTCTGGAGCCCCACAGAAGGGGGTGGCATGCTGGTTTGTGGGGGCTGGAGGGGAGGCAGGGGTGAACACCTGGGGAAGAGGACACGACCCTCGGCCACATGCTCAGCTCCATCCAGGGACATTTAGTCGCTGCTTTTAAAACTCCTGTCCTACATCCGCAGTTCGTTTTGATGCTGGGACTGTTCTCAGGGTCACAGACCTGTTCTCTTTGGTTCCTAGAACTTTCCACTGCCGAGACACCCAGCCTCGTCCTCACCGGGCGCTGTTCTGAGCAACCCCTCCCTCTCTTTAAAATTCCCTTTTTTCTTCCTTATTAAAAAATACAATTAAAAATAAACTATTTAAAAATTTTTTAAAAATAAAATCCCCTTTTGCTGAAGTACTGATCTCTGTGCAGGTATTGGGAAAGGGACTGGGTTAAAGTGTTCTGTGCAAAGAAAACATATGTATGTGTGTCTCCAAACACATTTATTTTAAAATGTGTGAATAATATACAAGTACTATATATTGAAAACCTGATTAACCATATACTGAAAATATATAAATCTCTCAAAATCACATCACCTGGAGATAATCCTATTAATATTCTATATTTATTTCTAAGCATTTTTCTGATGCTTTCACAAAATTATACATCCACATAAAGATCTATATGCAAGTATATATATTTACCACAATAAAATCATACTCTACATCTACTTTTTTATTTTCTCACGTAACAGTGTTACACAGATGCTATTCAGATGGTGGGGTTGGAGGGGCTGCTTCTTAAATGGCAGTAAAGCAGGTTCCCACCACAGGGACTGTGACCCGTGTACCCAGAAGCACCCTGGCAGGTGATGCTGGGGAGCTGCCCACGCGAGGGGGGCGGAGGGGACCACTTTGCCAGCACTGAGAGCCATGGATAAAACAGACTTTAACGCTTCTCCTGGGGCCAATTACCGAGATGCCCGGCCCACCCCAACCAGCCTCTGTGAGGTCCCACAGCTGGCCCTCATAGCCCTTGCCTCCCCTTCGCGTGTCCCGCTGGCTAGACGGTGGGGCTGTGGGTCGTGGTGGCGCTTACCTCCGCTCCAAGAAGGGTACTGGTACATAGTAGACTTAGAAGAAGTTTTTCCGTCCTTGGGCTTCTTCTCCTTGTTCTGAAAGTAAGAGTGGGTTGCCTTCCAGGCACAAAACCTGTGAGAAGATCATGGCTTCTGGTCACTGGGAGAAAACCACCAGTGAGGGGTCTGCAACACGGAGCACGATGGGGTGGGGGCCGGAACAAGACCAGCCCTCATGGAGCATGGGCGCCCCGCAGAGAAGAGGAGCTCGTCTGCCTGGGCGTGTGCCTGGGACGGGCAGTGTGTGGGGACTTCCTTCTGGAACCACAGTGAGTGGGGTCTAAGAAGAATCGGTCAGACACCACCCGCCCCCGCCCCGTGTGCTTGCTTCAGCAGCAGACTCCGAGGTCCCCAGCCGGCCCCACCTGGCGAGCCTCCCTCCTGACGCTGGCTTCCAACCTGTCCTTTGCTGAGGGTCTTGACCCCCTCACCTCCTTTCCAACAGTCCCTGCCCTGGGGTGAAACCTGGCTCCTCGCAGGAACTCAGAGGGTGTACTCAGAACCACCCGCGAACTGTCACCGCCCCGAAGCCCGCCCGAGCCCCACTTGCCCCCACTTGCCACCTCTTCCTCCTTGGCTGCTAATCCCTCGCTCTCCCTCAGCCTGCCCTGAGACTGGGCCCCTCGGAAGCTTGTCTTGGCTTCATTTTCTATCCTGCCTTGGCTCTGGTGGCCTTTACTGCTGCCCTCTTTCCTCCGCCCCAAGACACACCCTACCCAATCAGGTTGGTTTCTCCCTTTCCATCTGCTAAGTGGGCCTCCCTCCCGTCCTGGCCCTCCCAATTTGCCAAGGATGCATTCTGTATGGCGCTTGAGAGACCGAGAGATCTGGTTTCTAATCCACTTACCAAATGGTGCCACTTACCGAGGCACGTCCCTTAACCACTCTAAACCTCCGTGTCCTCATCTATGAAATCGGGATAATACTACTTGACACCACCAGCCCTTAGAGGGTTGCTGAGAGGTTCGTCTGAGATAATAGATGTGCACGCACTTTGCACAACATAAAATTCTCCTTAAGGACGTAGACAAGCAAGTAAAGAGTCCGTTGCATGAGGATTAGCGTCCAAAGCCCCCTGGAAGCACCCCCATGCTTCCTAAACAGTGATGAGCACTGTCTGACTCCAGCCAGGAGGGACATATAGTTCCCGGGGCTTCTGATCCTCCCAGAAGTTTCAGGATGAATTGCTATTTAGTCATGGCTAGCAGAAGTCGGGTCAAGTCTAGAAGTAAGTGCTAGATAACAGTTGGTGTTTAAAAGGCTCAACTGGTTATCTTGAACTTAGATTTTTTAAAAAATTTCTTTTAATTCTGTCTTACATAATTTGTTTTAGGGATTTAAAAATAAGGTTGGTGATTGGTAAGCAATCTTTACACTTCTATTCTAAGAAAGTTAACTTACTATTATTTGTGTGTGTGTGTGAGAGAGAGAGAGAGAGAGAGAGAGAGAGAGAGGAAACCCCCTAAGAACTTGGAATCACAGTAATAATCTAAACATCCCAACTCGCATGGCCTGGGACCATTTCACTCAGTTGTCCTGTGGTCACTGTATCACCCAGGGCACTGCCATTCACCATGAGGAAGGTGTGAGCTGGAGCCACAGTGGACCAGAGGCGTGAATGGCCAACTGGGAGAACACAGGCAAGTCTCTCAGCCCAAACCCTGACAGGACAGGTTAGGAACCAGTGGGCCCTGGTTGCGCTCGTCCTGCAGATACTTTCTTTGCTTCAGTTTTGGTTGGGGCCTTACCATGTTGTACGTTTTAGTTGGTTGTCACATTTGCTACTTTAACCTTGGGCGACAGGACCAAAATCTGAATTTCTAGCTGCTCTTGAAAATCGAAATACCTAGCAACTGTGCCCCTGCTGGAAGTTGTGGAACGTGGGCATAACAGAGCAAAACCCTTCTGGCTAACTGCTCCCATGAGGCTCCTTAAACGTGAGCACAGCTGTGTCGGCCTTGACAGAACTGCTCCCAAGGAACTGAGGTCCACTGTCGCTCTTGGGCAAGGAACCTGTGCCTGACACCACCCCACATCCTCGTTTCAAGCCAACACAGGGAGAGATGGGAGCCAGGCACTATGGTCCCCAGTATTTCTTGGCCTTGCACCCTCTGAATCGGCGTTCAGTGCGAGCGTGTGAGGGTCAAAGTGTAGTGAGTGGGAGGCGTATACACCAGCTCGGTTCCATGAATACGGAAACTGGAAGAGAGAGCTACGGGAAGACAGAAAGCTCTCTAGAAAGTCAAAAGTGTTTCCCTAACCTGGTGAGGGCAGAGGAGAGAGTTACCTTTTCCAGAAGTACATAATGGTGGGGAAGAGATACATGATAGCCCCGTGGAAGATGCTCCGATCTAGGTGGCCTTCTGTAACAGCAGCAAGGATGGCATCCTTCTGGGACTCAGAGATGTTCACCTACCCACAGAGTGGGAGTCCGTCACTGGCGGAGGCTCCGGGGAAGGCCTCCACAACCATGAAGACCACCCCCTCCTCAGACAGCAGAAGCTTTTGGTGGGACTGCTAGGTCAAGGACATCCGGCTGACCCAGGACTTAGAAGGCAGCTGACAATTAGCTTTCGGGGTTCTTGTGGGGAAAATGCTCCTTGGTACAAGGCCAGAGAGGAGTGGAAGTCCCCCTTACCCTCAGCTTTGGAGGGATATCCGACTGCAGGTAGAGGTTTAAGATGATGTTAAGCTTTGACCTAATTAGGATCACATCATTCTCGCTGTAGGCCTCGTTGACTTGCAGCACATGAGTTGAACTCACCAAATCGTTAAATCTGCAAGAGGCAGTAAAGAGGAGATCAATCAAGAGGAAAGCAGGGACTAATTAGGGCAGCCAGACCAGACCTAGTTCTGGCCTAATAAAGACAGGGCCAAGTCCTGGGCCTGGTCGTGACTTCATTCATTCCATCGTAATTCACCTATTCGCGAACACCAATCGAGTGCTTACCACATGTCAGATAATATGCTAAGTGCTTCTCCAAGTGTATTTCTCCATCTCCAGCTCCCTTATTTACCCCATCCTCCCTTCCTTACCCGCCCTGGCTCTGAATGCTTCGAGGGCTACGGGCTATCCTGTTCTTTCTTCCCCACCCCCACCCCATGCTAATGCTCTCATAATTCCCACCAGTCTCTGAAGCAACATATTCCTTATATTACCTTTTTTTTACTATCATAAAATATGCATAACCTAAAATGTACCAGTTTTAAAGTGTACAGTTCAATGGTATAATGTACATATTGCTGCATGATCCTCAGCACCACCATCTCCAGAACTTTTTTCACCTGCCCAGACTAAAACTCCATACCCGTTAACCGCTAATTCCCATTCCCCACCTCCTCCAGCCTCTGCCAGCCACCATTCTACTTCCTGTGTCCTAGTAACATATTCTTTCAGTAACCATCCCCTATCTGTCCGTTAGACCTTATCTTGATGACTGCACACAGCTGACTTCTCTCAGGCCACTTAAAATCTTAACAATTTAAAGCCTTCCTGATAGTAGAACACCAGGTTTTCCCACATCCGTTCATGTATTCAATCAACGAACATTTATTAAGGATTTAATCTGCACCAGGCAGGGTTCCAGGGGCAGGGAGTGCAGCTGTGAACAAAGTCCAGCTTTCTAGGAGCTCACAGTCAACGAGGGGAGGAGATGCCTCAGTAAAGAGGTGAATAATTAAATATCCAGTAGAGGCTAGGAAGACAACAAAAGGGCCCGATGGAACTGGGAAGGGGGTGGGCACTGAGGCTCCAGCAATAAGAAAGAAGAAGAAGACAGTCATCTGAAGCCAGCTCAGTGGGCGGGGAGAGCAGAGTGCAGAGCCTCAGAGCTGGAGTCTGGGCAAGTGGCCGGTAGCAGGATCGAGCTCCAAGATTCAGGGAGGTACCCTGACATACTGGTGGGTCTTGTTCATGTGGACAATGGGAGGGTGTTTGGACTTGATTCCAGGGGAAAGGGAAGCCACTGGGCCATTTCAGGCAGGGGAGCGCTATAATCTGGCTGACATTGCGAAAAGGCTCCCAGGTAGCTGTTTAGAGAACAGTTTGTAGGTTGCAAGTGAGAAAGCAGAGATGGTGGTGACAGAATTGGAGCAGCAGCGGGAGGCTGTTCACCCCAACTGGTATCCCTTTCTGTTCCCCGCCTGCCTCCCCCTTACACATGTTAAAAAAACAAAACAAAACAAAACCCTCACCAGCCCCTCCTCACTCTTCAGAATTCAGCTTAGGTGGCCTGTCTCCCAAGAAACCACACCTGAGGACTCACTCGTCTAAGTGCACTTCCTGATTCCACCATGGCACCCGCATCCCACGTCCTACCTTGATTTGTGCCTTTTCTGCCATCCCCACTTCTGTGGGATCTTGGAGGATAGACAGCATGGCTTACTGGCATTTTTTTGGTATCTCCAATGCCAAAGCCAGTGCCAAGAATAATCAAGCAATGCATAGTGTTTGTGGAATGGAGCTAAGTCCCTCCCTGAAGAGCATGAGGGACGCTCTTGACCCAGCCGAAGTGCCGAGTTACCAGTGCTCTGCGCCTGCCGCAATACACACCGGCAAGCCGACCCTCTGCTCTGGTGGCATGTTCCTCAGTGCGGGCTCGCGGTTTCCCAGCCAGCCGAAGCAGACGTTTACTGAGAGTTCTTCACACTCCTTCCCAAATACTTTTGCCTGTTGTGCTTGTTACTGTAATTTGTAATTTATGAAAACTAACAAAATACAAACATGAAAATAAAAGCATTTGCCGTTTCTGTGAAAACAAATTGGAACGCTTTGGAATGTTCCAATAAAGGCAAGCTGTTTTTTAAAAAGTTGTTATCGAATTAAGTGTGGTGAGGCAATTTCAAACATTCCAAAGACCAGCATAAAAATCCAGAAAAATTAAGGTGCTTTGCAGTAACCTTTAAGTTCTCGTCCCACATTGGGGGAGAAAAACTGGAATTAATAGATAGTATTATAGGGGTAGGACATGCAAGAAAAATAGGTGGCCCCCCCAGAGGGCAGAATGGCTTTGGCTTTACATCAAAAGTTTGACAGGTGAGTGAATGTACATTTATGTTTTAACTTAAAAATATCTGTTTAATGTCATGCGTGCACACACACGCACACAAACTTAATTATTATCATTCCGTTTTAACTAAAGAACTATTGGCCCAATGGTGCTACATAAGAGATTTCTATCATATTAATAAATAATGGAACAAGAGGGTTCCACATCCTGGGTAGAAGTAAGTGCATTTTGACGTTGGGAACTCCAGAATCCTGAAGAGCTTTTAGGACCCAGAGGACAGAATGGTGGAGACCGACACAGTGACAGCATTCAGTGAGCTTTTCAGGCATCACTGTGTCACTTCCAGCCACCCCGGTCTCCGCCGGGAGGTACTAAGCGTGGAAAGCCATGAGGGGAAGGCGGGATGGGTAACTTACTTCTCCATTTCAGAAAAGAAATATAAATCATTGATGGCAAAGTTGACAGTGATAATTCTGTGGCCAAATATGCGTCGCTTCACAAGGATTATATCCCCGTTCTCGTCTGCACTCCGCACATGTGGGGCTGGGTGTCCTGATACCTCTCTGGGTGGTGGAGAGAAGTCTGAAGGAGAAAGAGGGAGGAATTAACAAAGCAGCTTGCTCAAGTCACTCTGACGCCTGTAGACTTCAATGTGGGCCTACCTGAAATGAAGAAAGGAAACTGGGGACCCACCCTTGGGCCTATTGAAATAATGGGTGCAACTTTTCACTTGGACTTGAAGGACTGCTGGACAAGCCAACTGCTCAGATGCTATGACAACAAACATACCAAGAAAAAAATCAGCTGTGTATTGAAATATGTCTTCCTGGTGCTTATCTAACAGAGACAGAAGCACACCATCGTTAGGCCAACCCCTAACACTTCTGCAGGAACTAAATATGCACAGGTGACCTTCAAAATAGAGTGTGTGGTTCTAATGATGCTTCTTCAAGGTTTATCAGGGAAATAATTTAGAAGTAATCTGGGAAAGCAGCACAAAGAAAAAGCCAAAACATGAAGAGTAAAGAAGTCAATTAAGAAACAGAGGGCAGGAACCAGAAGAGAAAAGAAATGGGAATGAGTAAAGAGCAAAGAAGATTCTAGAAGGTTTGGGTTGTGTCTCAGAAAACTAAGACAGTCATTTTAGGAAATTTCTTGACTAAGGTATATTCAAAGCAATCCATTCTTAGGGCTTCAGGGCTGAGAAGAGGACAATTTTGGGCTGGATCTGAGAAATATACTCTAGTTCATTGCCTGGCTGGCTTTAAGAAGCTGTCTAATCCAGTTCTAGAATTTTCTATTCCTCCTATAAATCCTTTATTCTGGATATCTGGTCAGGAATAATTCATGGGGGCGTGACACTCCCTATGGCGTAGGTGAGATTCTTTTTGAGGGGAGGGTAACTCCGACAATAAATACTGAACACCTGTTGTGTCCCAGACACTGTCCTAGGTCCTAGGGTAACAAACATAAGGCCTCTCCTGACTATGTTATAGTCTCTATTTATCTCTGAGACTTGAGTTTGAAGGGAAAAAAGAAAAAAGCCCCAATAACAGTGGAAATTGATATGACAGGGATTTTAGGAAGGAAGGTAATAAATCCACCCAAGAAATCTGGACACAGTGGATGTTTACAAATCCTCTCTGGTAGGGGTGGGGGAGGCCTGATTTGCATTACTTGCCAATTTCTAAAGCAAATACTCCCACCATGGTGGATTTCAATCTATCGAATAGTTTGTCAACTGGTTCATAAAATACCTGAGTGTTTAACAATTGGCTCTCAGTTGGGCTACGGTCATCAGGGTGGACTTCTTTTTTTTTTTTAAAGACCCAATCATATGCTGGCTACAGGAAAAGCACTTTACATGTAAGGCTTTAAACAGGTTGTAAGGGAGGAATGAAAACAGTTGCATATGCTGACACTAATAAAGACAAAGTCGTAGTGGCTATTTTAGTAACAGACAACGTACATGTCGGAGAAAAGGATATTACCAAGGATAAAGAACGTCCTTCCATAATGATAAACGGGTCAGTAAATTGCAGGACATAACAATCCTGGAAAGGCCTACAGTGATAGGAAGCAGATCGTTGGCCAGGTAGATCTGCCTGGAGCTGCAGGAACACTTTTGTCCCCGGCTTGCATACAATGCGGGGGCGTAGGAAGCCAAAGGAAGGTGAAGTTGGACTTCCTACATCTTGGGCACAAGGATTTTGGTTGATTTGACTCAAAAGAAGAACCAAAAGAGCTAGAACTACTCTTAAATCCCAAATGTTTGGTTGTGAAGCAGTCCGTGAAACACATACAAATCCTGTCTGCAAGTTAGAAAATAAAAGAATATTAAAATTCCAAAAGAAACATAGACAAAAGACATAAACAGTTCAAAAAAGTATACAAATGGCGAATAAATAAAGGTGCTCAAATACTAAAATGTACATAAGAATGGCACATTATTGTCCATCTACCAGGTTGGCAGTTTTTAAAAAAATGTGTAATAGTCCATGTTGGTGACAATGTGGTGGTCCTCATTTGTACTGTTGGTGAGAGTTTAATTAGTGCAATGTTTTTAGAGGGCCACACTTGAACCATTTTTAACCATTTACCCATTACTTCCATTTTAAGGAATTTATTTCACAGAAAGAACTGCAAAATATCTACGTTTTACAGCACCGTTCGTTAAAGTGAAAGTTGGAATGGCTCAAAAGTCATCAAGAGAGACGAGATTTGTCCTTCTCAATCCCTCCAGTCTTATCTCAGGCACTTTTCCCATTTTATTAATCTCTAGTCCAACTGGCCCTAAAGTTGCTGAACAGCACCACCCTCTTCCCTATTTTAGGGTTCTCTGCAGACCTAGAAATCACTCCCCTCCTCTCTTGCCTGCCTAACATGCTCATCCCTGAAAATGCAACTTCATATCACTTTCTGGAGGAAGTTTTTCCAGATCCTTCGCTAATTAGGGCCTCCCTGCTATTATCACTGGGCTCACACATCACAATGATACAGTAACAGCAAGAATACTGGCAGGCCCATTTATAGCACTTACTGTAGCCAGGAATAGTTCTAAGGGGCTTTGTATATATTAACTCACTTAATCCTCACAACAACTCTATGAGATAGGCACACTGATTTCCATTCTACAGATGAGGGAACTGAGGCACTGAGTCACTTTCACAAGGTCCTTCAGTTAGAAGGTGCCAGATTTAAACCCAGAAAATCTGGCTCTATCGCCTATGGCTCTTATCGCCTTTGGCTTTCTCCTCAAAGCTGGAGGTGCCTTGAGGGCAGATCTGATGCTGCATGTCCACTATTGTATCACCAGCACCATGCAAAGAGCCTGCCACATTCTCAAAAAGTGTACTGAATGAACGAATGAAATAATTGTATAAATCTCTACTGCGACCAAACCACATAAGGAAACAGTTTTGTAAAAAGTGAAATCTGTCCTGGCCAGTGTGGCTCAGTTGGTTGGAGCATTATCCTGGAAACCAAAAGTTCGCAGGTTCAATTCCCAGTCAGGGCACAGGCCTGGGTTTCAGATTCAGTCCCCAGTCGGGGCTGGTATGAAAGACAACCAATTGGTGCTTCTCTCTCTCACGCCGATGTTTCCCTCCCTGTCTCGCTTCCTCCTTTCCCCTCTCTCTAAAATCAATGAGCGTGTCCTCAGATGAGGATTAAAAAAAAACAAGTGAGATCTCACACTGCTTTAGACTGATCGTTCTCCACCCTCCGTAGGCAGGCCTGGGCTTGGGTCTGCACCCACGACCTGGGCTTCTTACTGGACCCCAGGCTGAGGCGGGCATGAATGACACAGAGCTGCAGCTCTGCGGCTTGTTGTCTGGGCCAGTCCTGTTGCTGAGATGTCAACAGGGAAGGGGAGTGAGTAGAGACGTGACTTACTTTCCTTGTTATTGTGTACTTCCAGGCGAAGATATTCTTCTAATTCTTGGCGCCTGCTGACGTCAGACATAAATCTGCGGTACTTGCAAAAGCTCTTGATAAAGCTGACCATTCTCAGCCAGAATCTCTTCCGGGGAAAGAGAGAGGGGTGTGACATATTTGCCAGCACAGCTGCTGTTTACTGAGAGTCAACTACTTGCCTGAACTTGACAATTGTTACGTGCGATCGTCACAATACCGCCTTTAAAAGGAATAATTTTTTGTAACCCCCACCCAAGGGTATATTTATTGATTTTAGAGAGAGAGGAAGGGAGGGGGCAGAGAGAGAGAGAGAGAGAGAGAGAGAGAGAGACATTGACATGAGAAACACTGATGGGTTGCCTCCCACACATGCCCCCACCAGGGACTGAACTTGCAACCTAGGTATGTGCCCTGGCTGGGGGTCAAACCCGCAACCTTTGGGTATATGGGACAATGCTACAACCAATTAAGACACCCAGCCAGGGCTAATAGAAATAATTTTAAAAGCAAAGGAAACTCAGGCCAGAGAACTTGTATAATCTTCCCCAGATTAAGTAGCTGCTGGGTGGAAGATTGCAGCTTCGTCCAGGTGCATCTGGGGCCATTGGCAATGCTCTTTCTACCACAGTTTTTCAACAGTGAAGATCTGAGATGCTGTGATTGGGAGAGGGGGTGTGAGAGCTAAAAACAGGAAGACGCAGAGCACAGAGAGGAGCACGACTCACAAGAAGAGAGTAATGGCTCAGGCAGATTTTGAAATGTTGAGGAAATAAGGACATGAGTGAAACCATTTCTAAGCATTAAAAAAAGAAAAAATATAATTAGATGCACAGACTCATAGGCCGCACGCACATGCCGATTCGTTTTGTGAGTTCCCTCCTCAGTTTCCTCATAGATGCTGAGTGCCCCTTCTCCACTCGATCTACCCCTTGAGGAATTGATGCTGAGAGCCAGAAGGCATCTTCTTGGTCTAGTTTAGCTGTCTCGTTCTGCAGACAGGGAGCCGCAGTGGAAGCACGGCTTCAGAGAGCCAGCGGCGAAGGGCAAAACCAAGTGGGTTTAGGATCAGGAACTCTGACTATAGAGCCTGGGTTCCCCCTAATTGCGCAGTTCAGGTCAATTTAACCTGTGTGTCCACGTCTCCATGTGTAAGATAGAAACCAGGGCTGTCCTTGTTGTGGTGAAGGTTAGTGATGATATATGAAAACCCTACTGCAGTGCTTGGCACACAGTAGGCATACGTACATGTTGGTTCCTTTGTATCTTTTCTTATCTATCTAAGAGCAACAGGAAGACCCGAAGTTAAAACGAAGCGTCCTGGTTCTGGGTGCAGTATCCTTTCCAATGTCCTACCTGATCATTCCTGGTACCTTGGCATGGGGTTGATTCATGTATGGAGGAAATAAAAAGAGGAAAGGCCAGGGAAGCCCATTTTTATTTCTGGAGCGTTGGGTAAATGGGCGTAGGTATTTACAGATATATCTGGGCATGATCTTGGCAGTCAGGGTTGGGCTCAAATTTTTCTGATACAAAATAACTCTATGATACATTGAGCAAGAGGTTATTTAAGAGATTATTTAACGTGATTTGTATTTTTTCCTCAAACCCTGTGAAGACTTTCCTGAATAACATACCCATCTTCTCTTTCTTCCCCTTTCATCTCCTCCAATGGGAGAAAGACTTGAGTGAGGGAATTGGTGAGTTGGGAAGGAGGAAGTGGCACTTGATGCTCTAGGCCTTTGCTTGTCTGAGGGACACATGTTCGGGCCTTCCCTTTCCCGTCCGATAAGGGGCTCACCCAGGTGAGTGGAGAACTACTTTATTCCCTATGCCATACTGACTGGATGTGTACATTTAATTCAGATGCAGAGAGAGGATTATCAAACCCACTTGGCTTCATGGTCGATCCCTGTCCTTGAAAGTAGATTTCAGCAGTGGAATGGAATGGAACGGAACAGAATGGCACAGAACAGAACAGAACAGAATAGAATAGAAATAAAATAAAGTAAAAATGCAATGAAATAAAATCAAATTTTAAAAACCCTGACATTTTGATCTCCACGAGCCCCTGTGCCTGTCACAAAGAGAATGAAGAGCGGGGCTTCCTTAAATTCCCACTGTAACAATTTCTCTGAGATTCAGATTCCTCCTTTATAAAACGGGGTTTTAAAAACCTACCCTAAAGGGTAGTTGTTTTCGCGATTAAACAAGCTAACAGTGACACCCCTTTTTACGGCCTGCAAGGCCTAGACAGTGTTTGTCTCGTCCCCCGTGTCTCGTCTTCGCTACCTTCTTCACTGACCTGGGATGTCCGCTGCTGAGTCGCTGTCAGCTTCGAGGGCTTCCTAGGCAAAGTTCGTACTTTGGATTGCATTTCGTGAGGGTAAGCTGGGAACAGCTCTTGGTAATCTTTAAACCTGCCAAACAGAGGCCAAGAATATCAAAGGAGGCCAAAGTCTGGCCCGTCAAAGTAACAGCGAAGGCAAACCTACCTCTGCTTTTGGAGGAAGTGGAAGTGGAAACTGGGGGAATGTTGAGATACCCCAAAATATTCTTCTTACCATTTCAATCCTTTGCTAATGTCGGCCTGTCCTTCCCAATCAATACTGTGTCGTTCCTTGTTCAGGCTTATGAACAGCAGGGCACACGTGTGTGTGTGTGCGCGCGTGTGCATGCATGTGTGTGTGTGTGTGTGTGTGTGGCAGGTATGTAGGTAGTAGGAGGGTTCGAGATAAGTTTGGCTTTTCTTTTTCTTTTCTCTCTGTTTTTGGCTTTTCTTTGGTAGGGAGGCTCTGACAGTGAACTCTGTGAGTGGATCAGGAGACACGCGGCTTTCAGGAGCCAATGAGCAGCTCTGGAAAGGCTCACTGCCTCCACCAAGCAATACTCACCACTTTTTTTCCAGAGATTTCCCGACAAAGTCGTGGAGCACTAACAACGGGGCTGTGCTGACATGACGCATCTGAGCGATTTCTTTGATGACAGGGGCATCACACTGTAGCATTTCTTCTAGAAAATGACAGAAGGAGAGAAGAAGGGAGGGGGAGGGAAGGGGAGACAGAGACAGAGAGACTGAGAGGGAAGCCATCCTTTCCTTGTTACCATTTCCAAGGTAGCTGGTGTTTTTTCATCTTAGAGTCTTAAACAGTTCCTTTATAGTCTGTTTCGACTCTGAGCTCTCCACAATTCATTTGAAAATCTCAAATGCATCTTTGGAATGTTATGTGCAAGTGTATTTGTAGAGCAAATACTGACCTGTCCACTCGAATATCAGATAAGTGTGTAAGAGGAATAAATGTTTAAAAGACTCACTTGTGCAGCTAGTTTGAAGTTTTTGGTTTAGGAAGAGAGCAGAATAATAAAAGATTAAAGTTACTCGCTGGGGCAGATGGGAATTCCAAGATTACAAATATGTACCGTAAGGGCAATTGGATTTTGGGTCAAAGACTGTGGTGTTCATTAACCAGACTTGAAAGCTTACCAATGACACTTTCTGCTTACTCTTCTTTCTCTTCTAGTTCATTCAAAACAATGTACAGAACTTGAAATCCCAAGACTTAACAAATATTGCTTACAAGATTTGCCAGTTTTACTTCTTTTTCTATTGTTATAAAATCTATAACCTTATCTTGGTTTAACCACAAGCACAGAACACACACACACACACACACACACACACACAACTTATTTATCTGTGCCAAATACTAGGCTTTGTCTTCGTTACTTTGCTATAGATTTATTTACCTCCAAGATGGGATCAAGCTCACCCTCTTTTGTTTGCCTCCTGGCTTACAGGTCAATACTTTACACGCAACTTCTGCTTCTGGCCAAAGGAACTTACATGGGTCAGACTTACCCTCCCACCTCAGGCAAGAAAACAACACAAAATTTATGAGGGTTCTCTAGGAGTCAGTTCTGCTTCCTGGCACAACTCTCTTTATAATCTACGAGTGGTGGACACTCCAAGTTTGCATACTGATATCTCTCACATTTGTATCCAATTTGAAGGTCAAACAACTTGAGTTTGAATTCAAGTTTCACCAATTGGATAAGTTTGCCCCTCTGTTTCACCTTCCTCGTTAGTCAAGTAGAGCTATTTATCCCTACCTTATAGGGATTAAATAAAATCTGATTTTCAGGGTTGAATAAAATTAAATGAGAGCATGTATTTCGCATATAAGGGCAAGTGTCTTGCACTTGGCTACTTCGGATTCATTATTGTTCTCTGCTTTCACGGTCCTTCTGTCTCAGTACTGCCCTGTGGGGCCACCACCCTGCTCTCTCAGTGGCTCTTTTCCAGACCCTTCTAAGATACTAAAGGGAGAAGCCAATGGTATCAGGAGAAGAGGCTGCCTACCAGCAGAGACTTTGCCATGGAAGAAAGTCTTGATTATATTTTCAATGATAGAACTGCAAATCTTTTCATCGGCCTCCATATTCATCTTCTGTACAGCTATCAGGAATTGCAAAGCGCTGTCGGCCTTCCGCTCTTTGAGGAACTCCATGAAGAACTCCAAATGCTGTGCATTCAGGAGGACTTCTGTCAGGTTTCTGGAAAACAAGAAAGTATCATTGGTGGAAAGAATGGGATGGTGGCTCTGGATTCTGCTCCAGTTAGGAGATAGGCAAGGGCTTCTCCCAGGTTGCAGGGTCTTTTATCACGTGTGAGGATCAGGGTGAATGAATTGGTTACTCTATTTCTTTGGAGATAAATTTTTATGTACCTATCCTAAGATTGGTCCAATCATTTGACAACCCCAGTGGAAGAGGTGGAGACGTATTTTAAAGCAAATAATTTTTTGTTCTAGGAAACCCTCTTTCTAAATCATGGATCTAAAACAATCCTAACTAGAAGTCATTTCAGTGAGGTGGGGCATGAGTAATCAGCGGTTATTGATCAATATTATTTCTAAATTTCCTTTGCTGATTTTTTTCCCAGTGTTTCTCAAATATAGGTGCCCCTTATGTTTCACCCTCAGTCTTTATGATTTTTCTCCCCTGGGTAATGTCTGCCTCCTCCATGGGCTCAATTTTTATGATATGAAGAAGTGGAGTTAATTATCATTGATAATAGTGAAACTATATTTCTAGTTCCCATGAGCTCCACTTCAAACTTCAGCTGCCCAATGAGTGTTGTTTTTATGTCACAGCTATGTTTTAAACTTCTCCACATACACCTATGAGTTGTTCACCCTGTTCTTCCTCCTTTATATACCTAATTCATTAAGTAGGATGTTAGCCACAAGTTTTTATAGATGTCCATTACCAGGCTAAGACAGTTCCCTTCTATTTTAAGTTTATTGAAAAAATTTTTATCATAAATGGGACCTGGATTTGTACTGAGATAATCATGTGGCATTCTCCCCTTATGTTATTAATGTGGCACATTATATTAATTGATTTTTGGATAGTAAATCAATCTGGCATCCCTGGAATAAATCCCACTTGGACATGCTGTACACTCCTTTTTGTTTGTTGCTGGATTTGGTTTGCTAATATTTTGTTGAGGGTTTTTATATCTAGATTTGACTGGAGTGTCGGTCTGTACATTTTCTCTTTTTGTGATATCCTTACTTGGCTTTGGCATCAGGAGAATACTGGCCGGCCTCATAGGATAAGTTAGCAAGTATTCTTTCTCTCCTGTATTTCCTCAAAGAGTTCATGGACTATTGGTATTACTTATGCTTTAAATATTTGATAGATTTCTCCAGTGAAGCCATCTGTGTGTAGAATTTTTTTCTGGGGGAGGATTTTAGATTGCTGAGTCAATTTCTTCTCTTGTTTTAGATTCGTTAATATTTCTACTTCTTGAGTCAGCTTCAGAAACTTGGTGATTTCTTGAAATGTGTCCATTTTCATGTATGTTATCTAATTTGTTCCCTACATTTACTTACAGTCATATTAATTTCTGTAGAGTCAGTGGTTATGTCCCCTTTTGCCATCTGGATTTTGGTGACCTGTGTCATCTCGCTTTCCCCCCTTGGTCAGTATAGCTAATCAGTGTTTATCAGTGTGGCTGATCTTTACAGGAAACTTACTTGTGCCTAGAGTTTTCTCTTTATTTTATTGGTTTACACTATTATATTTAATATTTACTTCCTTTTACTTCCCTTGATTTTAGTTTGACCGTATCATCCTCCCACCTTTGGCCACTATTGTTTCTGACGTGAGGTAAACACCAATCTTGTCATTTTCCTGAGTAAGATAAATTGTTTTCTCTTGCAGCATTTAAGATTTCACTTGTTGTCATTCAATGGTTTGCCTACGATGTCTCTAAGTGTGAATCTTTGTAAGTTTATTCTACTTGGAATTCATTAAGCTTCTAGTCTGTTTTGATTAAGTATTCAACCATTATGTATTCAACTATTTTTCCTGCCTCTTCATCTCTCTTTCCTCTCCTGATACTGCCATTATTTGTATGTTGGTGTTTTCGCCAATACACGGGGCTCTGAGGTCCTGTTGACATTTATTCTTTGATGCTTTCGGACTGGATAATGTCTACTGAGCACATTTCAAGTTCACTAATTCTTCTTGCCAATCACAACTGCTATTGATTCTTCCTAGTGAATTTTCATTTCGGTTATTGTACCTTTTAACTCCAGGTTTTTATTTGGTTCTATTTTATAATTTTTATTTTATTAATATTTTCCTTTGATGAGCTGTTATCATCATACTTTCCTTTAATTTTTTAAACATACTTTCCTTTAGTTCATTGAACATATTGCTTGGAAGTCTTCAGTGAGTCCCATATCTGAATCAGCTCAGAGATGGTTTCTAATGGCCGCTTTCCCCTCTGTGTATGAGCCATACTTTCCTGTGGATTTTTTTTTTTTGAGGGCATGGGGGTCCAGAATACATGAAGCTGGACTATATAACCGTGCATATTCCCTCTAGAATTTGATGATATCATGAATATATGACTTATAAAAGACTTCTGTAACAGTCATATTCGACTGAATTGGAGGATAGGTATTGCTAGACATATAGGCACATAGACATAGTGGAAAGTACTTAGTACACATTGGAAGGGCACAGGGGATAAAAGACGGAACCTCAGGGATTAATTTCAGTTCCTTGAAAGGGAGAAAAATCTCTCTACTTATGCATAGAAGAGACAGAGGATTTATCACCCGCTAGGAATGTTAACAGTAACTGAAAACATACTTCTGGGAACTTCAGGCAAATATTCTGCCAGTGACTTTTGGCTACCGAACTTGTATGTGCTGATATATCCTTATCCTCTGTTAGAGAACATTCCCTGTAGCTAGTTATTAAGAGACAGTTACTGAATCGACAAGAAAGGAATGAATGGCGGAAGGAATGGCATGGCTTACCAGAAAATTATAGTCAAGGTGGTAGAAAACAGGCCTAAAAAAATAAAGAGCAGCACCAGACAGTGCATGGTAAGTGCTTGGGGTTGTATTCTCCCAGGGGATCTAGTGTTTCGGGCGAAAGGGAAGTCACACATCTGGAGGGCTTTCTTACGGACAGGTGGCATTTGTACTGAGGTAAGCGGAATAAAGGTGAGTGGGCTCTCCTGACGGAAGGGGCCACAGAGTCCTTGCCTAGCAGGGCAGCTTGACTGGAGGTTGACTCCCGGATTGATTAAATGGGGAACCCATGCAGTAGAGACCAGTTAGGAGGCTACTACAGAGCACACAGTCCAGAAAACACAATCATGCGAGGATGCTTGCACAAGGATGCTTATTATGGTAATGCTCCTAGCAATGAAAAATTGAAGATAATGCAAATGTCCATGAAAAACATAGTTAACTAAATCATGCTACATCCCTACTATGTGGAAGGAGGGAGACCCACACAAACAGACATGAAAGGATGTCCATGAAGGTTTATGTTGAAAAAGTTATTGTATAATATACAGTGCATGATGCCAGGTTTAGCAAATAAATACTGATTTAAACTACTAAGTAAGCCTGTGCATACATGCGTGATATCTGGAAAAGAGACTGGACACTAACATGCAGGAAAACTAGTTGATGCTGAACTCCAGGCCTGTGCCTGGGGATAGTGCTGCAGCCAGGGCCTGTGTCTTACCTGGGTCTTAGCGAAGGCTTCCTTACAATACCGGTCCTTTTCAAGAAGGATATTTTCCTTTGTGAGAGCGAATGCATCCTTGCTTTGCTGACAGTTTGCAGTGTAAGGTCTAATAAAAAGTCACGAAGTTGGGCAACATGATATTATAAAGAACATTGCAGAGAAGAAGAAGAGACAAGGTAGCAAGGACATTTCCCAGACACTGAGTGGAAAAGCCGAGTCCCCACCACTGCTGCCCTCCCAGGCCATTAGTGCTAGAGATGTAGAAGCCATTGCCGCGTAAGAGACTTAGGGATGATTTTAACCCCTGACACTAATATCAGTCCAGGCTGTGTTATTCAAGTCTGTTGGCCATTAGGCCCAGAGCCCACCTTCCTCAGAAGACTGCTAAGACCTGGGAGATCATACTTCTCCTTATTATTTGAACACCGAGTGTATCCCTCCCCCAGTCAGCCATTTTGACTAGGCCATACTCCATATGACAGTCTTCCCGGGCACCTCTGCTACCCCATCCTACACCCTTCCACTTGCCCCCTGGAACTCCTGCTTTGTAACTGGCAAACTCTCACAGATTCTTACTTGGCCTCTTTGTTAAGAGTACCCCCCCACCTTCCACCTTCTTGCTTTAACAGAAACCATTCCCTTGCCTAAGGACACTGTTTCCACAGCAAGCTTCCCAAGTGGCCCTCTGTCACATCATACACAATTTGGGGGTGGATGTCTGGTTCCCTATTGCCACTTAGACCCATTTTTTCAAACGTATGTTAAAGCATTACTATTCGCCCTGGCTGATGTGGCTCAGTGGACTGAGTGCCAGCTTGTGAACCAAAGGGCCGTTGATTTGACACCTAGTCAGGGCACGTGCCTGGGTTGCAGGCCAGGTCCCCAGTTGGGGGCATGCTAGAGGCAACCACACATTGATGTTTCTCTCCCTCTCCTTCTCCCTCCCTTCCTCTCTCTCTAATAAATAAATTTTTAAAAATTTTTAAAAGAAAACATTACTATCGAATGATAGACTCGAAGAATTTTAGTATTTGAAGAGCCTTTTGAGGTTGCTAATACTGTAGGAAAAAACATAGACTTTTTCAAGGGCAGGAGTAGTATATTATTCCTGTCACCCCTCCAGAAATTAGAACATGGCCTAGTTATAGTCAGTCCTGTAAACCATTTATCACACAGAACACACCCCCACAGGACATTTTCGTGTGGTTCGGTACTACTTGCAGTGACAGATAGCTTACAAAAGGATCGAAAACAATAGACATACATACTGGATCTAACATGCACTTAAGTAGGTGAAAAAGTAAAATCCAGACTATGGAAGACCAGATATCAGAAAGAAAAAAAAAATCAAAAGAAGCATCCCAATAAAAAACACTTAGAAATGCTTGATAAAAAAATAAAGCACTTTTAAACGCATAAGTAAGTTTGTAAGAAATTAATACGAAACAAAAGCATCAAGATTAGAAGCCAAGAGACGGTTAAAAATCAGAGGGGTGAGTTGACCCCAATACTTCTGCTCCCCTAGAGGCACTTGCGGTGTTAAAACCACAATAGGGCAGAAGACAAAGCCACAGGCCCTTCGAAAATGGGCACAAAAACCCTTTTGTCACTGCTTTTACTTTCAAGGCATTTGACAATTATGACAACTGCTACTGAGAAACAGAGCAAAGCTTTTTGGCAGACTCTCAGGACAGAAGGTGGCAAAACCTGCAATACGACAAAGGAGAGAGGGCCCTGAAAAGCGCCCCGGGCTTTTAATTGGGACCCCAAAAAGTAATGAAAATCAGAGTCAGCTCGTCCATCGGAAGGAACGAAAGCTCTGAGCCGCTCTGTCCCTAAATGGATTAAGGTTATCTGGAAGTGCTAGTCAGCGTGTGTCAAAAATAAAAGGAACCCTCTCTGGAGGAAAATAGCATTGCCCAAGGCCTCGAATGATCTCTACAAATTTGTACCAACAATGTTCACAGGTCAAGCAGAAATAACAAGGTGTTTAAAAAGAGGACCCAAAACCAAGGGGAAGATGTGGCCTTTGAAGTGGACATGAGAAATCCAAATGTGGACTTAAAATTGCTATTATTAATTTAGCTCAAGTAAGTAAAAGAGAAAAATATCAATACAGGCTGAATATCACAAAAGGAAAAAAGAAAAATTCTAAAACTAAAAAGTTTAATGACTGAAATGTAGAAAATTAAGAATTAATACATGGGTAGAATAACAAATTATAGAGAGCTGAAATAAGAATTCTTGAAGTAGGAGTAAGATCAAAAGAAAATATCCAGACTGAAACATACAGAGAAAAATATGACAAATCCAGAATAAAGCATATGAGACACAGAGCACGTGGCTGAAATGTCAAAAATACGTAGAGTAAGATCATCAGAAGGAAGAAGAAAATAGCATGAAGCAGGACAAATACTGGAAGAGATAATAACTAAAATTTTCCTGAAGCTGACAAAGGACGTCAAGTCGGAAATGCAAAATGTTCTGAAACTCATCCCGAAGCCAAAGAGCACTGCCTGACCCAAGGTTCTACCCTCCACAGGAGTCAATACAGATGTACAAAAGTCCCTTGGCTCAATGAGGGACGATTCTGAAGGGTCGCCTGGCTTTCGAGCTTCCTAGGGGGTCTGCTGAGGTCCGTCGAGATACACCGCCTGGCGGTTCGGCCTCTGCCCCAGCCCAGGAGCGCCTTCCTCACCCCCTTACAGGGGCGGTGCCTAAGAAAACACACGACAAGCCTCCCTCCGCAAATCTCTGACTCCAGGGAACTTCGCAGAAGTCGCATCTGCATTATTTAAAACCCCAGAGTAATACCTAGGCGAGAAGGTGGGAAGAAACAATTTTCATCCTCATTCATTTATGATTTCCTCTCATTTTCATGATGCCCTCCTACGGCTTCGTAGGAGGGGAACAAAACAACACGCACACAAAGTCCCGCAATCCCTCGTTTCAGACAAAAAGCAGCGCCTCTTTTGGCTTACGACCTGTTGAGCTGGGAGATCCTTTCCTATCTGGCTGCCTCAATCTACCTGTGCGTTTAAACACTTACCTATCTTAGGTGCTTTTTCACAATATACTTTGTAGTCATCACTGATCTTCTCTACGGCCACCTTTGGATACTTACAGCAGAGTTCCTCAAAGGACATTTTCTCTCTGTCTATCAAGTAGAGAAAAACAGAGGAGAGTCTAGTTGACCACTCTGGGTTCGAAAATTCATATACTTTTGTTGAAGGTATTGCCTGTAAAATATTATATAAGTACCACAATAGTGTTTTATAGTAATGTTTATACACAAAAGAACACGGGTTCGCTAGGCTGAATCAGAAGCAAGGAAATACAGCCTCTCCTCCCCTCCAGGATGGGACGGTTCTGCCCTTCTCAGAGACCCCTGACCCATGGAGATGTTCTGCCTCATCACATACGCTTGCCCTGGAACTCTCCAGGGCAGGCTAGTGCTTTCTGAGTTATACTGGTGGGGTCCAGAAGGAATCCGAGGGTGCGCACTCACAAATGCCAGCTGCCCTTAAGTCAAATGCCAACGTCATCACCATCACCTCTCAGCCAGGGGTATCCGGCTGGAAGTTGTAAGAGGAGTGGACTATGTCTGTAGTGGGCCCCGGTTTCTAGTCCCCTCTCACTGAGCAACCTTGGGCACCCTTTTCACCTCTCTGGCACTCTTGTTCTCCCTAGGAAAGTTGAGAGCATTCTAGTTCTGGTGCCCTGTGAGTTTACGGCGCAGCCCAAGCAGAAGTGTCTACCTACCAGGCAGCCAGGGCCCCAGGGTGTGCAAATGCACAGAAGGCCCTAATCAGGTCAGGCTTGTCTTCCAAAACTAGACAACCACGTGTTCTGGGCGGGGGGAGGGCGCTTCCCGTTCTCCCCGGCCATCCCTGACCCTCCACAGCCACTAAAGAAATGCCCGTTGCCCTGTATATGCATGGTGAAATTTACCAGCAGCCCTTTCTTCCACTCGTCTCTTGAATTCTGGGAAAGTCTGGAATGTTTGGGATTTAGAGAGAAGGTGAAACCTGGAGGTAAAACAGAGGGCCTGTGCACGATAGCTTTAAATAGCTCATGCTTAAGGATCGCTCCGAGGGACAAGCCTCCGAGGTGTCTTGTTTTGTACATGGAGTGTACTGTGCAATGCAAGGATTCCAGGAGCTGAGTGTTACATTTTTTCATGTGATCTAGCAAGTACTACTGATCGAGCAACTGGTTGCTGTGTAAATGCATTACCTCCAACCTTCTCAACAGCTCTGCAAAGTAGGGGCCATTGTCCCCATTCTGTAGATGAGGAAGTGAAGCTCAGAGAGACAGGGTAACTTGCCCAGGCTCACAGAGCAAGGTGCGGTGGGACTGGATTTTCAAAGCCTTTGCTCATTCCTACTCTATCTGGGTTTTTTACAGTGTAGGTCACACCTCACTAGTATGTCAAAACCGAGGCAGAACAGAACAGAAAATATTAGAGCCCATCATTGGTTTGTGAAAATATTTTTCCGTCTGTATGCACACACACACATATACATACAGGTATATGTTCCCTGAAGTCAAACGGATTTATTGTGCATCAAAGTTTGAGAAATGCGACATTACTCTGACTGCCTCAGCATAGCAAATTAAAACAATTTGTTCAATTTGGGTAACGATGTCTGACATTCATTGGACTTGTACTATTGCCTAACATTGTGCTACCAGTTTTCATAGATGATCTCAGGTCACCTTCACAATAAGCCTATTATTCTTCACAATTGACAGATGAGAAACCTGGGGCTTAAAGAGAGGTTAAATCCTTGCTCGTGTTTGTAGAGCTCAAGCTTAGACGTGACCCAAGACCTGTAGGACAGCAGAGCCTGGTGGTCCTTAGAGCTTCTCTCCTCCCTCTGGGCGGGCTGGGGTGTTACATTGGGGAAGGAGGGTAGCTGTTAAATATATACTCTCAGAAAAGCATTGGGCTGGATTCTGGGGGAGGGCCACTTACCCTCTGTGTGCCTCAGTTACTCAGCACTCACCTCAGATTATTCTGAAGAGCAAATGAGGAAATCTTTGCACTGCACAGTGCTGACACAGAAAATAATTGTTAAGTGTTAAATACTAATATTTCACCGTTGCCTACATGGAATGGTCCAAAAAAAATTGTGGTGGCTGCCCTCACCTGTCAGATACACTGGAGCCTTCAGTTCTACCCGGAGAGACCCGCCTTGTCTCAGGTCCTCAGAAGCTAGTTTCTCCCACTGCATAGAATCCATCTCTTCCATGTTAGCCAGACCCTGGCTCAAAGCCAGGGATTCCTCAAACCTCTTATAAAGAAGAATGCTCTCTTTTTTGCTTATGGAGTCTCTCTGATGCCTCCTGGTGCTGATGAACTTGGTCTGAGTCTAAGAGAAAGGGGCACGAGGGGAAGAGAACATTTGTTACAGGAACTAGACCAGAAGTGAGATTTTGGGAACAGCCCAGTCCTCCTCTGGTTCCCTGTCCCACGGACTTAGGCCGATGGTTTTCAATTCGATCAGAACCATTGCTCCTTGACCCTTTTCCTCATCACACCCGTTTTATATAAGGGAGAAATTCTATATGAGGGTGACTTCCTCAAAGTCAGCTCAGTTTATGCACTTGAGTCTTTTTCCTTGACAGGCTTATACTTAGAACATCAGGAATCATGTCAACCCTCAGTTGCCTCAAAGGCAAAAAACCCCACAGAAACCCAGACTTTCATTTACTTTCACAAATGAGGCTTCTAAAAGAGCAGTTGCTCTCTTGTCTTCCCTCCACCTCATGATTCCTCCCCAACTCAAAGCCCCTCCTACTAAGAAAGTGAGGAACCAGTAGTCCTCTTCATCCAGGAATTCATCATACCAGTGGCTGAGCATCTGAAATCCAAACACGACAGAGCATCAGGGGGTGGGGCTCAGTTTGCAGCATCTCACCTGCTAGTGTTTACGTGGGAGAGAATCCACACCTGGATTCTTTGGCGATACACTGGAACAGCAGACATTAAGTCATGACCCATTAGGGGACGTCCCTTCACCTTTCTAAATATGGAAGCTCACACAGCCTCTCTCTGAATCTCAGAGGGCAGTAACCAATATTTACTTAAGAAGAGATACAACAAATAGTTTACCGGACAGTTGTCTGACTGCTCGTACATCTTTGTTTCTTTCCAAAGCACTCTCTCACTTGCTTCTCAAACGGTCTTGAAAACCAACTGTCTCATTCTGGTGTGTCTACCTTTAATATCTCCCATTTGAGGACCTTAGCCACTTGTGAATATTTGATTATGTTAACATAAACAAAGAAAACCCAACAACAATAACAATACCATCAGAAACCTATGAGCTAGTGCTTAGCTAGGTTTATATATCTATACTCTCAAGTTCATTCATGTGTGTACTTCACAAATATTTTCTGAGTGCGTCTCACATGCCAGGCACTGTACCCACTGCTGGGGATACACCAGTCAACATGCTACGATCCCAGCTCTCAAGAAGCCCACCTTCTGGCATGGTGAGCGAGACACATGCCACCCCAGAGGTGTGAGCAAAGCCCTCGGGGAGCAGAGAGGAGGGAACACTTTTTCACAAAGGGCAAGGGGTCTCTGGGCTTCCGGCACGGAAGACTTGTGCACAGGAGAGCTTGGCCCGTGGACCCACTGGACTAGCCTCGTCCTGCCCCACCCAGACGGGCAACCCTGGGTGATTATGGCGTACTGGAAACTGTGCTGGACCGAGAGCCAGGGACTCCTGGGTCCTGACCCTGATCCCTCCACTAGTCCGCTGTGTGCCTTGGGGCAATCCACTCACCCTCTCTGAGACTCATTTTCTTCATTGTACGAGTGACAACGATGCTACCCTGTCTGCCTCATAGAGGCGCTAGGAAGCCGCAAGGAGGTAACGTGCTTTACCAGGTAAACACATTACAATGCCCTGAATAATTTGCTATTTTTATCCATTTGCCCCTCCAGATCTACTCTCTTACCCTTCTCCACCTGGCTTGCACCTTGGGAAATTAACCCGTATGGATCCCATCAACAGGTTTCCTGACCTCTGGTTGGGTGTATCCAGTCTGGAGTCCCGGACAGCACACGGGAAAGCAGGTGTAGAATGAGCTTGGGGAATCCCTTCCCCCTCGTCGCTCCTAGCCAGACCACTGCGGACTGGTTACATCCCTCTGCTGCCAATTACAGCTCCTGCCAGGTGCTCCATTCCATTTGCTCTTTCTCTCCTGGTTCTGGTACCCACTCCCTCTCCTCAGCTCTTCAGGCCTACCAGTGATAAAGGTGACCCGCCCTCCTGGCCCTTGGTGATCGCACCAGCCTTGGTGGTTCCCTACCCTCATGCCCACTCCCTTGCGATCAGCTCCTTTAACTGGGGACTCATGTTTCCCATCTGACTCTGCCGTTTGCTTTCTGCCAAGGCCTTCCAGCCATGGGCCTCACTTCCTGTGAGTCTTCAGGATGGCCTCCTGCTTTTACCTAATGTTGTGCGACTGGCCATTTCCTTGCTGGCCAGTCTAGGACAGAAAGACCCTGCATTTCAATACATGATGTTTAGAATAGCTATTAAAACTTCCCTCAGTGACGCACTCTGAGGTTCTTGGTTTTGGGAGGCTCCACATAAGGGGGAATTGAAGAAGGAATAAAAGGCGGATATTGACCTCTCCCCCACCTCCATTCTACTTTGGAGTTTGGGCTGGTTCCTGGGAATTTGTGCAACTTGCTCCTAAAAGGTCGACCGACTCTTCAACGGGTGAAGGGTTATATGGGTAATTATATCATTAACTTAGTATGGATGACCAGGTAGGATTTTGGTCAGTCTTGACCTGATCTTCCAGATACTAACCCATCACTGTAAAGTGTGACCCACCTGGCAGATCTCCTCCTGGGCTCTGGGTATCCAGGGGTTCATATCCCCAGAAGGCAGCAGCTCCTTCAGACCTTCGATGGTTTGGGATGTGAGTGGTAGGCATGGCCCAATCTGTTCATTCAGGTAGAGCTCACAGATTCGGTTGCCCAGCACGTGCCAGAAGATGGCATTCCCAGTCCTCCTGTTCCTCATCAGGACACTGAGGAAATGGTGCAGGTCGTGCCAGAGGTCCAGGAGTCGGAGCTCCACTTTCAAATTCAGCTTCTTCAGGTGGTCCCGGAAGGGACCCCCCGCACAGGCATCAGCACACAAGGCCCAGTGGGTGCACTCCAAGGAGAGTCTTTGCTTGACGGACTTCTTGATTGTCATCCGGGGGGAGTGACTGATGATGGGGGTGGCCATCCGCAGGTGGGCAGACAACTTGGTCTCAAAGAGGCCCTCCATGTGGAGGTAGCTCTTGGCTGTCTTCTTCATCTTGGACTTCCTGGCACAGAGAATTTCCTTTTCCTGGGAATGGGTTATTCTCTCCTTTGACGAGGTCTTTTTCAGGGAGGGCCTTTGTATAACCACCTTCTCCTGAGGGCAGATCTCCTGGGAGGACGTCCCGTTGGTGTCTGGCTTGGTATCCAATTCTAGAGACCAAGAGGCGTGATCTGTCAGCTGCCACATCTTCAGCTTGGTCTTCCTGCTCGAGTACCGCTTCAGGGGGTAGCGGGACTTCTTGATGCTCATGTTCAGAGGGAGCCCTGCTTCATGGGTACAGCAAATGCTGCACAGGCGAGTCTCATATTCTTGCATCAGTCCCTGGCATGACTCCTCCTTCGCTATAGTGGTCTTGGCATGGGTGCAAAAGTTGGGAAGCCAATAGCTCTGGAGTTTGAACAGAGCCACTTTCTGCATGTTGCTCAAGATCTCCCTCCTGGTGGCTGACGGGTTGGGGTGCCAGATGGAGAGGTTCAGGAGGGACTCTGGAAAGAAGACAGAGAAAATGATCTGGCAATGAGGAGATTTTGAAAAAGTTCCCAAGTGTTTGTTTGTTTTTTTTGTGTGTGTATAGAATTTCATTTGTTCCTCATGCAATCCAGGGGTGGGAACAGGTCAAATACAGGGTGCATATGTGTTTAGGGTTTGCTCAGCACAGGGGCCCCTTTCTCTGGTTACCTGTCTTCTTCTGAAATAAAGAAGTCATTCTGTGAGGTTCTTCAAGTTATGTGTTAGCCTGTTTCATGTTATTGTAAAGGAAAGCAAAAATCCCATGAGAACAGGTTTAAGAACGAGAGACGTGTACCTCTGAATGGGATTTCTCAGGTTCACGTCTGACAGGAGGGAAGTTTTGGACTGGTTAATTTGACAAAAGTCCTTACTAGCCCCGATTTTAATGTCATCAATCCTCAATTTTCTCTATGAAGAAATAGTACCGTGACTAATCCCAAACAGCCAATCTTCTAGAACATGTTTGTGTTTGGGTTAGCAATGCCTCCTCACTAAGGACATATATACATATATACATACGTAATGAAATGGATGAATCTGATGTTCCAGAGAGGAGGTTGGCAGACTTTTTCAGTGAAGGGCCAGCTAATAAATAGTTTAGGTTTTGAGAGCCACCTACAGTCTCTATTGCACACTTGTCTTCTTTAACCCTTTAAAAATACGAAAGCGCTCTCAGCTCATACGCCACATGTACTTCATTTGCCTGTGGGCTGTACTTTGTTCTAGAGAATCCCAGCTTTAAAAAAAGAAGACAAGCCCTGCAGGCTCAGAAGGTGGAGGAGCTGTTCAATGACCTTGTTCCAACTTCTCTTCATTCCACGTAGCCAACCGTCACTGGCAAGTAATATCTCGGGAAGAGGCCCGCAGAAGCCTAAGGACAACTGGTCTCTCTCATTCTGCTCCCCCTCCCCCCACTTAAGGGTTGGGTTTCCCACTGGCATCCCTGATACGTAGCAGGTGGAAAGGGTAGCGGTCTGCAAAGCAGGGGGCTGAGGGCTATCAGACACCAGACAGATCCCAGGGATTTCACTTCAGATGCACTTCCTAGTTCTTACTGATGTTCATGTTGCAGAGAGTCACTACCCGTGAGCCCTCCTGAAGGTGAGTGGCCCTCAGCACAAGGAGGAGAGAGAGGTAGTGGTCTCTCAATTCCAGGTTCATCTCATCTATGCTCAGGATCTTCTCAGCAAGGACCCAGAAATCCACCAGCTCTTCGCCTACAGAGCAGACAGGGGAGACACAGAGCTGCACCCCAATCTCGCCCCTTCGGTGCTTGCAGCTGGGTGTGGCAGCTGATACCCCCGCCACCAGCCTGCTCTACTGCCTCCAACGTGACCATCAGCCACTCCTTTGGGTTAAGGCACCATCTCCAGAAATGCCCTAATATGAGGGTAGATGGGAGTCACAGGGAGAAGGGACTTGATGAGTAGGGCTCTTCTGTGACTTTTTTATTGTCAGAAAAACTGTCACTTTAAGAAAGGCTGCAGGACTCTGAGGATGGATGTGAGACATTTGAGTTTGGCCCAAAAAATAAAGATCAGAGGGAAAAGGACATTTCCTAGACCAGGGACCCAGAGTAGCCAGCAGAAGGACCCTGAGGCCAAAAGGTGCTGAAAGCTACGTTCCCTGTTTCACAACTTGGCCAGAGCCGAAGTACTTGTAACAAACTCAATAATAGCATGCCTAGTTCTTTCCTTCCTGTTACCGGGAGATCCAAGATTTCACCCTTTAACTAGAGCTCGTCCCTGGATAAAACCTAATGTCACTGAACCGAGTGTCAGCCAGTGCCGGCTGATGTACCTCCCCCGCTCATCCACTACTGAGCCCCAGAGAGCAGAGAGCAGTGCATCCCAACACTTTAGCTACAGGGATTTTTTTGTTTCCTTGTTCCTCGTCTGTCTCCCCACCATCGTGGCAGCTTTACGAAGGGGACTTAGGGCTCCTGTTCGCCTTTGTACCCCAACTACCATCACAGTGGCTGCCATATAGTGGTGCTCAATAACCACTGTTGAATGAATGGATGGAAGGATGAATGAATGAATGAATGGGACTCTGATTGCATTTGCCCTATATACGGATCCCAGTTTCTAAAGAACTGCACTAACAATCATTTTTTATATTTACCATAGACATAACTGTCAGTAAGTGCCCTGGGGCACTCTGGAAGCTGTTACGAACTTGCGACAGACCCGGGAAGAACTCCAAGAACCCACCTGCACTGCCTTTGAGGTAGGTACAGAAGCGCCACATCCCTCTGACCCCGCCAATGCATTTCTGGAGTAGCCACTGGTCTGCCTTTTTCCATCTCATCATCTTGGCTGCCAGGAGAAGTCCGTGGTGAGAGAGGGACAGTGTAGATGCTCTAGTGACATGCACCCAGCGACACGTGAGGGACCCACAAGCAAGCGTACAATACAAGGTCAAAAACAAACATAACCAAGGTCCCTCGCCTTCTATGGTCCCCACACGACAGTGATTCTGTCAATCGAACTTTCCCAATATTGCAGGAGAAAGATGAGTTCAGTGGTGATTTTTTATAACATCTTACTCAGTGGGATCTCCTGAATCTTAACTTTCTCTAGGAGGAACATATTCGTTCTGTTTGGTTAGTTGAGCTGAGAGTAAAGTTACCAATTCAATCCGAGGTGGAGACTTTATTCATTCATTCTTTCAGCAAACATTTATTACATGTCTCCTAAGTGCCAAGTACCATTCTAGGTGATTGGGGTCATGAGCAAACAGAGCAAAAGCCCTCTGCCCTCAAGAAGCATATATTCTAGTGAATGAGACAATGAACAATTAGTGTAATAAGTACATTATCTAGAAAGGATGAAGGTTATAAGGACTACAGGAAAAAAAAGAAAAAGTAGAGGACGGTAAATGGGGTTGGGAGTGCTAGGGCCGGGGTTGGACGAGCGGGCATTTTGGTCATCAGGGAGTAGGAGAGATCTTCACAGAGATTTCAGGAGGTGAGAGAGAGCCCGCGTGGATGTGGGGGAAGAGCATTCCAGGCGGAGTGAAGAGCCAGTGCACAGCCTTGAAATGGGAATATGTCCAGTATGTTTGAGCAACTGCAAGGAGGCCAATGTGGTGAAACTGGAGTGAGCGGGGAGGGGAGCAGGAGGAGATGAGGTCAGAAAGGAAATGGAGCCGGGGCTCTGGGACCTTGAAGGCCATTGTAGTGACGCTGGATTTCACACTGAGAAAGAAGCCATTGGTACAGGGGTTGGGGACAGCCAACAGAGGAGTGACATGATCTGAATTACATGTCTAGAGGCTCACTCTGGCCGCTATGAGTGGCAGAACCAGAGCGGAAACAAGGAGTCTAAGGTGGTTTCAGTAGCCGGGTAAGAAGCGATGGTGGCTTAGACCACGTGGCAGCGATGAAGGTGGCAAGATGTGTTTGATTCCGGGTATTTCAGGCCATGTTGTCATTAACTCTCTCGTTCGTGGATGCAGTGAGACAAAGAGCCCAGCCCATCTGACTCCTGCTTATTGCTCTAGGTACCAGTTTTCCAGCCTAAGACTCCGCCTATTGCCACAACACAGGCTGGGCCACCTGCACGGCTAAGGCTACAAAGGTGGTTGCTACTGGTCCCCGACTGCAGGGCTAACAGGCATGGCACCGCTGTGCAGCCTGGCTTTTCGTGTTTCCCCACACCTACGCCCCCAGGCTTACCTCCTTCTGCGGAATTAATGAAACTGATGAGCTCCTGGCAGAGAATGTAATGGAAACACAAGTTGGTTTTGCAGAAGAAAGGTAACCGGTATTTTCCCAACCAGGTCAATAATCCTGTGTACTTTGAAATCTAGAGTCCAAACAAAATAGGGACAGAAAAGAGAGATGGAACCGAACTGCTAAGAAATGCAGCTTAGCAAGCACAACAAATAATCTCACACTTGCTGCATCTGGTCCAGAGGAGGGATGCGTTGATTAAAAATAAAACCTGAGGGGACTAGAGACTTGGGCTGAGCATCCCGAAAGAGTGAATGAATTGGTAGGAAAGAACAGCCTTGGGCTTTCATCAAAAAACTCTTCCTAATACTTGGGTGAAGTTGTTTTTAAAAAGATCTAAGTCTTGCTTGTAGGAGAGAAGCAGGACAGGCTTTGGTCTGTGGTGTCAAGTCATAACCCGATTCAACTCGCTTCTTTGTAAACACGTTTAAAATTTTTTGCAGGCTCCCAGCCTGCATCAGCGGTACAACGTGTACGAAAACACACAAAGACTCACGCATGACACTATTTAGAGTACGGGATGGATCCCTGAGAGATTGAGCCGCCCCAGAAGGGGGAAAAAACCGAAAATGTTTAAGTTTCGGAGTTCTGCTAGGAACGCCAAATGTGAGAATCAGAGTGGCATGTCTTTCTCAATTCTCCAGATCCCAGGGGAAAACAAAACCTTGTTGTGAGCAGGGCTTAGCATGATCTCACTGATCCTACCTGCTGCTGGGAGGCCATGTGGAGACCACCGGTTAGTCTACAGCCTATACAGTAGAAAAGGATAACGGGAAGGGTAGGGAGGAGGAAAAGACCACGGACAAGGGTGAGGAAAAAGATATAAAGAAGGAGACAATCTCTGGGGGAGAGTGGTCAAGCAGTTACTAGGAATCGCGGGGTGTGGCATCTTCCGGTGAGCTACACTTTGTAATGCAACTAATTACTATGTGGCCCACGGGCTGTGACTTCCTATCCCAAACCCATGGCAGGCATTGCCAATCAATTCCCAGGCTCCTCTGGTTCAGGTGCGGCCTCAGAGGTTCTTCTCGACTCAGTGCTTCAAGCCTCTCCTACCCATCAGTCACAGTGAACACGAGAGGTGAATCCCATTTGCTAACCAAGGATCAGAATGTAAAGGAAAGAACTCAGCAGCATCTCTTGCCCAGGGGGTAAGAATGCACAAAGGAGAGATGTCTATCTGGCTGGATACTGTTTGCTCTACTGACCTGCTCCATGGTTTCTCCCTCTCAGTTTCCCAATCACACTTCCAATTCAGTTCCCTCTTCCCCTACCCCAAGCCCTTAGCCATGGAAGTAAGACACTCACCAAGTCATGAGGGATTTCTGGCCACAGGCTCCACTCTGCATTTTCAACTGTATAAAAGGGTGTCTGACCAAAGACCTGTAAAAGAAAGTCAGGAAAGAGCCCAAGGGGTAGAGCTTCTCTTCACCGACATATCACGGTCCATCTGCAGCCACGGGGACAGAGAGGGTCCATTGCTTTCCTACTTCAGGGGACATTCATTCTTCAGTGTATTCCACTGAATCATCTTGCTGTGCACAAAAGCACCCAGAGTAAGCTAAAGTGCAAGATTTTGTTTATCTTTTGGCTCCACCCTTGCCTGACCTGGGAATTAGTACTTTGCTTGTGTGCAAAGCCCATGATGTTCAAAGGTGTTGATTTCTGTGTATTTTTGTGTATTCATTGGCTAAAACAGAGACCTAGCCCTTTCATAAAGAGAAACCACTTTGGAATTGCCTGAACTCAAGCTGGAGAAAGTAGAGAGGACCATGGTTAAGACGCGGTGGGTGGAACTATGGAAACTAAGAACACAGTAAAGGAGAGGTGCAGAGGAGGGAGAGTGCCAGGTGTACTCCCGAGGGAAGAGCCCTGGGTACCAACGGGGGGTGTGATGCGCAGGCAAAGGAAATTAATAAGGAGGCTGGGGATTTGGGCTTTGATTATATCAATAATGGGAAGCTCTGGAGACTTTAAATTCTGACTCATATTTATTTACTTAAATTGAAATAGTTTTGATTTGGTAAGTTTATTTTTAGTTAAAAAGAAAAAAAAGGCAGAAGGTTCAGTGAGATTCCCTACTTGTCTGTTGATGACACATATGGATTTAAGTCTGAGTGAGAAAACTTACCGGGAGAGAAAGAAATGTGTTGAAAAAATCGGCAAAGATTTCATCCTCCAGCAGAATTATGAGATTTGTAGAACCAATTATCTCTATATAGGAAGGAAAAAAAAAAAACGAAACACCCTCATGAACCCAGATTACACTCAAGATGAGAAAAGGAAGCAACTGAATGAATGGGTCATTTCCCATGGCCACATCTCAGCATGACCATGGCCTTCAGGGCCACTTAACTCAATTTCTCCCCATCTCCAGGATGCTCCTTTATACCACTCGGCTTGAACACCCCCAGCTATGGGGGGCTCACCGCCTCACAGGGCTGCCATTCCATTTAGGAAAAGAGAAAATTGTAAGGAAGATTCTTTCCTACTGTTAAACTGCCTCCCTTCATCTTCTTTCCACGTGTAGAAATTCTGCCCTCTGAAGTTTCAGAGAATCCATCCAAGTCCCAAATGTATGAAGATAGTACAGCCTTCTGCTTACCTCCAATCCCTCTGGCTAGCCACTAAGCAATTCTTCAGCCGTTACTTGCGTGGCCGCCTTGCCCTCTGGGTCCTCTTTGGTTGGCCAGAGTGTCCCCCACAACTCAAGCACTCTGCACGCTTGCCAGGGAAGGGCATACCCAACTGTTGCCCGTACTGTAGGTTCTACTAGTGCGGCCAGAAGTGGGGTTAGTTTTGGGTAATCGTTACACCATTAACTCCACCATCTTTCATTTATTCAGTCACGTTTTAGAAAACAAGGGCAGGAATCTACATTTATTCCAGTCAAATTACAAGTTGTTTGTTTGGGCCCAACCTTAAAACCCAACAGGAGCTTTTCTGAATATTGGTCTGGTCACGCAAAGTATTTTTTATCCCCCTCAGGCTTGATCACTGAGCTGCCCAAGTTCATCCGAGGAGACAGAGGGTTCCTGTCACAAAGCCAAGCGTGGAGACCGCAAGTGGACGAGGTGACCCCTGGAAGTTAACTCTAATTCACTGCCTGTGCTCTTAGAGCACAGTGCTTAACAGTGAATAGTAAGCTAATCGTTTCATCGATGGTCTTGCATTTTTCCATCATACCTAAAGTTTATAATGAAAGGCTTGTAAAATGTGCAACCTAAATGCTATACACTAGTCCCATCGCTCAGCCCAGTTAAACATCTGGTGTGAATAGTTAAGCACCACTCGCCGCCACTAGAGTGTAGTTATGGTAAAGCATGAAAACTAAACGATCCTTCAGTAACTTTTCCTGATGACACCTGGTGATTATCATCTTCATGTAACAGAAATAGAAATAAAAGCTCAGACATTCAAACACTATTATAACAGAGCATGTCACTTCTTGCCCTGTGTTCCACACAATTTTTAACCACCTAGCGTTAGTAAATTTTTTAAAAAACAGATTATTTTTTTAATTAAAAAAAATTTTTTTTTAATTTTTGGAGAAAGGGAGGGAGAGAAACATCATTGTGTGGTTGCCTCTCAGGTGCCCCCTACTGGGGACCTGGCCGGCAACCCAGGTATGTGCCCTGACTGGAATCGAACTGGCAACCCTTTAGTTTGCAGGCCAGCGCTCTATCCACTGAGCCACACCAGCCAGAGCAGAGATTCTTTATTTAAATCATCAAACTCAGGGATTCTTCAAGTCCCAGCCCATAGTGAGCAGCCCTCCCTTCCTTCTCCCCTCATCCTACCCCTTAGCCTCGGCAGGAGGAATGGAAAATGAGAAGCTAAGAGGGTCCCTGCCAGGGCCGGCTGCCTCCCATGTGTGATGAGCCCAGGTCTGCTGTGGCAGGGGTGACAGCTGCCGCGGACCACTCCCTATAAATGAAGTCCCTGCAGCCACTGCTGCGGGCGAGGCACATTTGTGGAAGGGAGGCCCCAAGGCAGAGATGCTGACCCCCAGCCAAGGAATGGATTGAGGGCACAGAGATCAGGAGAGACGAGGTATGAAGGGGGAGAAAGAGGCCCTAAATTTTGGTCCCAGGGAAAAAGAAGAGGCTACTTGGTCCAGTGTTTGTGGCTTTGGAGAAGGGAATGTATTAGTAAGCACAGGGGGGAGGGACCACCATTGGGCACCCCCCGAGGCTCATACCCTGGCAGAGGGGAGCTTGAGAGCTCCAGGGGGCTCTCAGGGAATGTCCACCCACGGAAGGGCAGGAGCAAGGCTGGGGCAGCTCAGAGGGTCTAGCGTGGCATCCCACAGCCGGTCATGCCTGCCTGAGATGCCCCGCGGGGGGTGCCCATCTGTAACCCAATCACATTCTTGCCCTCTTGCAGCTGGTTGTCCGAGAAGTTCTGAGTGTTCTTATTGGACTTCTTAGGAAACCAGTGGGGATCCCAGGGAAAAGCCCATCAGCCCAGATGCTGCTAGTCCACTCAGGTTCATCAGCGTCTGCAGCACAGAGGCCATATTCTTTCTTTCCCAGCAGTCCACAGTCTGGAAGATGTCAGTGGTGTGGATGCCATTCTGCATGGCTGCTTGCAGGAACTCAAAGATCTGCTCCAACTGCCTGACGGCTGTGGTGGAAGCCTGAATCTTCTTCACTGGGACCTTCCCCCTCAGAGTGCAGTCCATTAAGGAGCTCACACAGTACCTGCCATCCTTGAGCCAGTTCTGGGAGTGCTCATGCCCAGGCTGGGGCCAGCCCACATCCTCGCGGCACTGGGCGGTGACCCAGTGGATCAGGATTTGCCCCGGGTCTGCATTGCACTGTTTCTCAGTCTTTTGCTGCACCTCCTGACTCAGGCCGTAGACAGGTCCCCTGTTGGCCATTCTGAGCGGAGGCGGTGGCTATGGGGAGCATCGGGAGGTCTGGAGAGCTTGTACTCCAGGCAGGGCTGCAGGGAGTGTTTTAGTGTAAATTTTTATGCATGTTTTCTCTGTCTCCCTCCTCACCCCTTTGCTCTTCTTTTTATAAGCTTTCCCTGAGTCATTTACTCTGTGCCACATGGAGAATTCCAAAATCTGTGGTTTTGGTCCAGACTTCTTTCTTTGGCTCTAGTTCTAAATGCCCAATGAGCTATGGGGACTCTCTAAGTGAACATATACCGGTACTTTCGTCTTAATATTTTCAAAGCTGATTTGACCTTTTCTTCTTTGCAAACTGTTCCTTTTCCTCTATTCACAATCTCGGTTTCTGGAGCCACAACTTATTCAATTATTTAAACCAGGAACCTGAGAATCATCTTGGATTTCTCTCTTGCTCTCTCTCTCTCTCAAACGATCTCACACGCAATGGACGACCTTGCTATGTGGTTTCTCTTTTGACATATCTCTGGAGTCTGTCCTCTCCTCCCCATCCGCAAAGTCACTCTCTTATTTCAGGCCCCCATTATCTCACATCAGTTTCTTAAAATTACCTCCCTAGCTCCAGTCTCCCCTTTCCAAGCACTCTCCCTATGCCGCCACCATAATCTTTTGGCATTAGTATTGTTAAAACCCTTCAAAGACTCCTCAACGTCCTGCAAGGTAAAGTCCAAACTCCTCAGTACAGCATCTGAGGCCTCCCCAGATCTGGCTTTTTGATTCCCTCCCAGCCTCACTTCCCACCACCCCTTAGAATGAACCCCCTTGGACTTCCTCTCAGTGATCTACTTTTCTGTACAATTCCTCCCACCATTTCTTGTGTGCATCCTCAACGTTTAATTAGACTTTCTTTCCCACAGATGTTATAAAAGAGAAAGTAAAGAGGATCTATAAAAAGAAGCTAACGAAGACCATTCGTACCATGGTGCCTCCCCCTGTTGGTCAGCCAAGGCGTTGCTCTTTCTTACACGTGCTCTGTACTCTCGCTTCCCACCCCCACGTCTTCATTCTCGCATTCCCATTGCCTGAGATGTCCTCTCGGCCCCAGTCTGCTTCACAAACCACTAGTCATCCACTAAGAACTGGTCTATCTATCATCTTTGTGGTGAGCCAAGCATGGAGAACCTTATACAGTGGTAAAATTGATCACTGGCCCCTGGTACTGTCATAGACATCTCCCCATCATTACAATGAAGAAGTCATTGTTCTCATCCATGGATGTATCTGTCTACTCACTAGACTGAACTCAAGAGTGAGATGGCCCCTGTCTTTTCATCTTTCTTCCCAAAAGGGTTTGCACAATGTCTAAGTTCTGTAAATGTGGAACGAATTGCTCTTTGAAGAGAAGATCTTTGATCTTTGGGATTTCTGTTTGTTTGCTTGTCATTCACAAAGCCTGGTGTGGATTTGTTTAATGAGATCATGAAGGTATCTGAGTACAGGGAAGTGGGGTTTGACAGGAATTTCCCAACTGATTGTGTTCCATAACTACACACACTGTGGTGACAAGGGGCTCAATGATGGTAGGGCTTGCCATTAACAGGGCAGTCTTCCTCGGGCGTAGGAACAAGGCTCTCCACATCCTCCCCTCCCTCCTCCTACGACCCCTTCATTCCTGTTTTTCCATTCTCACCTGTTCTGCCTTCAAACTTCACAATAAGTTGGGAAGGCTTTCAACACTCATTCCACACAATAATAACGCGAACTTGGGAACAAAAGAAATCATTGGATAATCCCAAACCTGTGCTAGCCTTCTGCCTGGAGGAGATGGGACACAGGATGGCCTCACCCTCACTTTACTTTCTCCCTCTTAGTAGCCTTAGTGATCTTATGAATGGGGTCCTGTCCTATCCTCAAAGACACGGTTGGATAAGGTGGGAGGCGGGTTGGGCTGGGGAAAATGACAAGGGAAACAAAGGGCGCAAATAACATAAGAACCGCATGTGGTGTTCCTGAATGACGCAGATCTGTTCCCGACTGGGAAGGGGAGTAATGTGCCTTATCTGGGGGCTCAGAGCCTCAGGGTCTTCCCTCTCAGAGACTCACCAACATTGCTCATGTTACCAGGCTCTTCCTGCCACTGAGACGGATTAGGGGCAGAGAGAGCCCCCGGCCACAGAACCCCGCTCTTTGAGAATGCACAGCAACACCTATTCTTAGGGGTTCCGGATTCTATCAGTCTTTTTGTGACTCCATCTCCTGAATCCCCTTGAATGTATCAGGCTCTTCCTACACTTTAGGCCTTTAAGTCCGTACTATTTTGCGTGCATTTGCAGGTTCTTTGTCTTTGTTGTCCAATTACAGTTTAAGTCTTGAGTTTGAATTCTGTCTCCTTAACCTGACTTTATGCTTTGGGAAGGCAGGGATCTCTTCACTTATTTCTAATGTGACTTTTGGGTGTAATGTCCTCCTAGAAATCTAACAGGTCCTCAATAAATATGGAATAACTTGGCTGGTCTGCCAGATAAGCTGCAAAATTCCACCTAATATCCCCGTTTGATTTCTCTCCCTTCTGCTTCCCAGATAGTCTCCTCTGGTTGACCATGGGTTACTTCAGTTTCCATTGGCTTTGAAAAGGGAGACAACAAACATTAGCTAAATGCCTTTTATGAAGGAGAAATTAGAGTAGGGGGTCTAGACAAGGTCTGTCCAGAAAGTATCCAGCCACATACTCTGAAAAAGACATTTAATGAAGAATATACAAGATACAAGAAACATTGCACCGAGGACAATGATGCCTCAGTCCTCTTCAAAGGAGGCACCTTGGGACCTCACACAGTTCTCTCAGTCACTGTCAGCTGCCCTGTCGTATTTTCCTGAATTTCACTGATGGTCTGAAATCTCTTTCCTTTCAAAGGTAATTTTAGTCTCAGGAAAATCCAGAAGTCACAGGGTGTCAAATCTGGGCTGTTGGGGGGCTGAGTGACCTGGGTGATTTGAGGTTTCACCAAAAAAACTGCACAAGATGCCATGCATGAGCAGGTGTGCTGTCATGATGAAGTTGCTAATCACCAGTTGCCCATAGCTGCGGCCTTCTGCATCATCCAAGTAGTTTCTGCGAGGAATGTTCAAGCTTAACGCAAAATTTGATGCAGATTTGTTGTTCTACTCACTCAGTCATTTTGAATGCGACGGCCACACAGTACACATGCTCACTCAATGGCGTCTACCACCCCCACGACAGTGAAGTCGTCATCGTTTGCACATGCACATTCCAGTCCGCTCTCCTTGGTTGCCAGGTTACATCCATGTCATGCAAACCATTCTCATGATATTAACAAAGGTTGGACTTTTTCTGGACAGACCTTGTACTTTGTCCTAATTCAATTCTCAGCCTTGCAAAATAGAGATTATTATCGCCTTTCCAGTGAAAGACAGTAAGTGCAACACTAAGATTTGCCCTCTGCCATTTGATTCAAGAACCCATGTTATTTCAAATATGCCAGTAAATCCAACTTCTTTTTCACATGAAAAAATGGATTTTAATGGACTTAAAAATAAACTCCTTGGACTTCCTCACAATGATCTATTTTTCTATGTGTTAGGGTATATGTAAATGAGCCCAAAGAGGGCCCTGACATTGACTGGGCCAACAGCAAGTACATTTAATAGGGTTAAGTATTGTTTTATATTGTCTTGGTGGTCTCTGACCACCCTTCCCATGGGGGGTAAAAAATCATTGTGCGGGTTTGGAGGAACTATGGATGCCCGAGGGGACCAGACAGTCCCTCTCCCTTCCCTGGCAGCAGGAAACACTTGTCCTAAACCCAGCAATCAGACCCTGCCCAGAACTCTTCATCTTCAAGGGGTGGGTGTCTCAATAGCTCAGGGGCAAAAGGAGATTACACACGGTGGCACCTTTGACGAGTGCTCAGTGGTGGTGGTACCAGCAGCAGTGACACAGTGGGGACAGCCACAGATGCTGAAAGAAGATGCTGTAGTTGAAAATAGGCACGATTTCAATGGGAGGTGGTGCTAATCACCAAAGGCTATGTAGACATAGTAACAGCAGTTATGGCAGCGTAACTATCAGGGTGATCCAACCCGCAGATTCATTGTCATGGTGACTGATCATAGGGTCCCTTGGGGAAAAATGTGTGGGTAGCCCACTAAGACTACTTGGGAACAGAATTTCCACTGGAGGCTAGCCCTGACCCAATACACAACTAGGAGGTATCCGAGCTGAGATGTGAACTCGCGCCTAATTCAAAAGCCATTTTAAGTCCTTACGAGAATTTTGTTTGTTAGGTTTGTAAATGTGCCTGGTTAGGTGTGTAAAGTATTTAAAAGACTCATATTTTAAAATGGTAATATGAAATGTCTAAGGAATTTTAATTCACAAAATATGGAAATGATATCTATTTAAGAAAATTTAATTCATCAAATGTGTTATTTTATCGAAAGATAATGAGCAAGTAAAACTAACTTTAAATAAAATTACTGCATTTATAAATAATTCTACATGTCAAGTTAAAAGCTTAATAATTAGTTTGTTAAATGTGTACCATATATTGATATATTGAATATTGATTATAACAAAGCCATTGCAAGTGTGTTTTTTGTTGGCACAAGGTACCCCCTCAATTAATAAGAGGTCATTAATGATCTTCTGCCTCCAGACTGAAAAACAAATTATCAAACTTTCCATAAAACAGTTTTGTATGGCTCTTCCCTAGTCACCTTTCCTAGGGGTCAGGAGCTCAGTATTTTTCCCTGGTATCACTGAGCCATGAAATCGTATTACTGGAGCGGCAATGCCAAGTTAGGTGAGTACAGGAATTTTACGAGACCTCAGGATGCCTGCCTGAACTCTTCAAACAAACTCTTACCTACCCTTCAAAACGCAGGTCAGCATTAAACTGATGCTTCTTCTATGCTACTGTACTAGATTCTTTATTTACTCATTCACCAACTATTTATTGCATGCTTAGTATGTGATAAGCTAAAAAGAGCATATTTTGGTGATTTTCATAAGGCAGCTGAAAAGTAGCCATTTTAGCTCAACAGATATTTTGACACTTGTGTTTCTGAGATACACGCATATCTAAACATCTTTGTATGTGTAGACATCTATGTCTAGATATCCACATACGTATCTATGTTTATAGATCTATAAATATAATCTGTATCTGTCAATTAAAAACTATGCTTATTTATATCCACACATCTAAGTTTAACAGGACACAAACAGACCTTCATTATATTTCTGGACGCTTGGATAACACTTGCTTCCCTCCTCTTCATCCCTCCTTCATTTCTATTGAATTGATAGGTTAATCCCAAATAGAAAGCAAGTGCCCTTTTTGGGCTCCTGGAAAGATTGTGCCCTCTGCTGGAGAGTGGTGAAGATGACACTTTTCTCTCCAGAACCCTATTTGTTTTATTTGTGTGTTTGTTTACTTTGGTTTGGGGAGAGGGGGTGGTGGTGGTTGTTTCATTTTTCCCCAAACCTATCTGCAGTCCATTGTACATTTCAAAGGTTAGGGTTACTGTCAGAGTGCTCACACGTACTGTGACGTAGGGGGACAGAAAGGTCCTTGTGCTCCACACGGGAAGCCATCTGTCCCACCATCGTACCAGGCCCCATTAATAACCCTTTGTGGCTTTGTAGGCCCCTGCTAATATTTATTATTTTACTTGAAAGATACATGTTGTAAGTCATAATATCTCTAGGCATTAATTTACTACAAGAACAAGCTCATCAGTATCTAACAGGACCTCAAAAGTACTCAGAAATGGATCAGATCTGTCAACAATTAGCTCTGGTATCTCTTCAGCTTTTACTTTTGTAGAGTGACAATAATATATTAATATTAGTATTAATATGTGGCCTTTGCTTTTCTGCTGTTGTATATAACTTCCCCTAATCAGTGAAAGATATTATCTCAAGATGAAGTCTGATTATCATAACAAAAAAAGTATTTTTTTAGGTGAAAAAATCCAAAAAAATGCTCTTAATGTCAGAAAGAGGAGGCCTGAGTGAAGTAGCAAATAGAGTTTTGCCGTCTCATGGGGAAAAGGTATAGAGGAAAAGATCCCCCACCAGCCCAACTTCCTCTGGTCACTGGAGGAAGTTCAACTAGGCTGCAGGAAGGAGGAGCTGCCAGACTGGGCAAGGCCTGGAAGGACACCCAAGGCTATGGGGGAGGAACAAAGAGATGGCACTAGAGGGTACAACCGGGAACACAGCAAAACCTACAGAGGAAATTGCTCAACTCCAATGGCCGGCAGGACCAAGAAGAAGCACAAAAGCTGAACTAAGGGCCGGAACTCCACAGGCCTGGAAGCCCCAGCTTCCCAAGACCCGCAGACAAGGCGTGCACTGAGATGTGAGGGCCCAGGAGCTCGGGATGGCCAGGGGCCTGGAAACGGGTGAGTGTCTGGAGAGGCTGGGTCTCAAGAGTGGGCTCTTGTGGATATAAGAAATCTGCCTAATTCCAAGCCCTAACCTACACAAATGAGCATGTTCCCATTGGAGGCAGAGCTGCAGAAACCTGGACTACTTGCCGGCGTGGGGCCAGGAGAGCTGGCCAGGGTATCTGCCATTAAGGGGTGCTGAGAGCCTTCATTGCTGGGGGCTCCCAGGGTCAGGCAGCAAGTCCAAATGGGGACTGAATGCTGCCGTTTTAAATCTGTGACCTCAGGATGATTTTTGGTGTATGGGTTCCCTCCATGGGGGAGACTTTGCAGATGGCTGGGAACCTGAGGACTATTTCATTTCCATTTCCAGTGGAGAGCAGCATTGCTGTCTGACCACCCCAATGGTGCGAGGCGCAAGCCTTCCGCAGAGAGCCACGTGCATGCCACCCCACCAGCTGAGGCACTGCTGAGCCCCATCTAAATGACACTGGGAAGTAGCTCTTCTCTTTGCAATAACCCAGAATGCTCACCTCCAACCCCCAAAACCAGAGGGTAGAGACCCTTAACAGCCAGGCAGTAATTCGCCCCTGCAACCCCTTAACTTTTGAACCAGAAAATTAACAAGGAGGTTTTCCTGGGAATTAGAAGCACAAGGGAAACCAGGACGATGACCCTCTAGAATTCCTGCTCTAGCCTCACTCAGTCCTAAGCCTAGATATGTTCATCCTGACGTGACTGGGAGAAAGGGGGGCTTGACAGATGCTTCACCTCCTGGGGACAGCAGGGAGAGAAGCAGAATGGGTGGCATAAAGACATTGTTTTGCAATTCCCCAATATCCAACTCTACTCTTCAGAATTCCAACCCTCCCTGACACCCAGCTGTAGCGTTACGTGACACGGCAAAATGGCTAGCTACCTTTAAGCCAGTTTCTTTGACTTTTAGATTATCATCTATACACCGACCTGATAGGGTAGTTGCAGGGTTAAAAAGAAAAAGTATGTGAAATAAACAAATTCTGGGGTTGTATTCTTCATGCAAACCAGAAAGAAAGGGGTGCCGGTGAGTCTACTACTTAGAACTTGATTGAGAGTGTACAGACAAATGGATTGGTCCACACAGACAGAAGATCTTACAGACTCCACTGGGAGAGGCAGAGGTAGAGAAATTCTGGAAGCGGTCCTTTGGAGCCCCACTGCATGCAGGGTGTCACTAGGTTCTACTAGACCCTGCAGAGGAAACTGCCTCTAAGGATCGTGGTGATGTTATCACGGTATCACATAGGACCCAACTCACCAAAATGTATACATTAAGTATGTGCCATCTTTTTGTGTAGTAAGTGTGCCTCAATAAAGCCGAAAAAGGGGATCTGACTTTCCATTTGACAAATCATAAAGTAATCAAAACAAAGAACTCAGTAACAGTTCTCAAGAGTTCGATGTATTCAAGATGGCAGTTCCAGCTTCGTATGAGTTTCGAAGAGACCCAGAAAGAGAAAGGATGTGGAGGTGGTCATTATGATGTATGTAAGTTATTACAATGCACTAAAGGTGATTGGTCAGTGTTCCATGTGGTGGATGAGGGGTGTTTCTGGAGGCCCAAAGGCAGGACTCAGCACATTTATTCTGACATTGTCCTGGAGGGGAGTGAGGAGTGTGGAGAGGTGGGGGGTGAGCAGGCTGCCTTGGCTGGAGTTGTGGAGGGTGGGGGGAGGTAGGGGAAATACTTGGGGACCTCAGAGTGACAGCCATAGTCGCATGCCTCTTGCGTGTCATTCACCCTTCCTCTGCACACTGCTCGAATGAGACTGACAGAAGCCAGAGGGGAGAGGTGGGCATGCCCTCCTGTCTCAGCAGAGTCTGCTGCACCAGGTGGGACATCTGAGGGAAGAATGCCTGGTCCACCTCTCAGACGGCACCACTTCCCTCCAATTTCTCAGCCACATGCTCCAGAACACACAGGTGACAGGAACCATGCTGGGCTCGCCCAGGTTCAGACATCAGCAAATGTAACAATACCACCACAGGGAGAAGCCATAGATCCAGATCATGAACATAGCAATGAAAACCACATGCCAGCAGAAGAAGGTGGTGACAAATAGAATGTCGTTTCTGTCATCGTCCATCCATGTATGGCCCGAGATCGGTTTGTACAGCATAAACCCTATCTGCATCAGCCAAGAGCCGGTCATCATATACAAAAAGGCTTTCATGAGCCAGAGCTGCAGCATGTTGGGAGCCCAGAGCTCTGCAGTGACCACGAGTGTCAGCAGGAAGATGGCCTGGGCGAGCAGGACGTGAGACTGCAGCTCCACTCCTTCTGAGTCCTGCATGTGAGACACCATCAGGAGCAGAAGTAGGGACATGCCCAGGGCTTGGGCACCTTGCTCCAGAGTGGCGCACCTCTGGGGCAGTAGGTTCTGGCTCACCACGTCCACACACCCACTCAGGAGGAAGATCATATACATCGTGAGGTGCTGCCACTGCTTGCGGTACAGAAAGCTTCTCTGATGATACATCTTGCTGATGAGCACAAAATGCCCAGGAATGCTGTGCAGCTCTTGCGCTACTAAGATGCAGGCGCTCAGTATCTTCACCAACCCAACATAGTGTATTTGCTGCAGCCTGGCCCATCCTCCTTTGCTCCAGGGACGGTGCGGCACATACTGAACGGGGCAGTTGCATATCAAGGCCCTGAAAACGAGTCGTGCATGATAAAGTCCATAGAAGAAGAGAGAGAGCCCTGGGTACAGATGGCCCTCGAAGCCTCCCATGGAACTGAGGGCAGGTCTAACCAAAGACAGAGGCAAGAGGCTCTGGAGTGTGCAGAGAGTTTCCTGTAGCTGCCTTAAATTCTCTATCCAGCTCAGTGCATCCACACTCAGAAGGGAAATGGTTTTGGAGGAAACCCAAACTTAGGCTGGGGTGGGCGTCATGATTTCCGTTCTGGTCTTCTGCTCTCGGTTCATTGATAACTATCCAACTGTTTCTGAACAATAATATAAGGCTATTCTCCAGCACAATGCCTGGGCATTTGCCCTTCTCAGAGACTGTGCTAGGGGTCCCCCCGCCTCTCCTCCCACTTGTTCTTGATGCCGATGCTACCTTCCTTCCTTCCCTCCCAAATTCACAGAACGTGAGGAAGAACTCAGAGGCAGCATGGAGAACACACAATGGAGAGGACATCCCCTGAGAGTCCTCACATATAACCCCGCACAAATGCTAAGCCAGATGCGGTCACCTGGGTATAAAGTCTTAAGAGCCACACGCAAACACAGACGGTGCCCAGTGTTTTGAGAATTGCCAGGAAAATGTTCACTCCTGAGAAGCTCAGATTAAACATTATTTCTGGGTGACTCTATGGGATTTTGCATTAGAATCAATGGATTTAGTAAAGTAGATTACCCACACCAAAGCGGGTGGGTTTCATCCGATCTGGTGAGGGCCTGAATAGAACAAAAGCCAGGGGAAGAAGGAATTTGCTCCTTTTTCTTTCAGCCTGCCTGCCGAGCTAGGACAGTGGCCCTCTCCTGCCCTTGCACTGGGATCTATACCACCAGCACCCTGTTCTTTATGGATAAAAATCCATGTCCTTGGAATAAGCTTGAACGTGTCTTTTACTTTGGCCTGACCTCGTTTCCAGTCTCTTCCCACCTGTACTATTGTCTCCAAGCATCTCAGAAGCTTCCCGTTTTGTCTGGGATGCTCTTCCTGTTCCATATTCTTTATCTAGGAAATTCCTTTCTCCTTCAAGGCTCAGCTCAAGCACTGCCTCCTCCCAACAGGGAAAGATACCTCGCAGTGCAACTTATACAGGTCTCTGCTGTTACCCTTGTCACACTGTTTCAACATTCCGTACTTACTGGGAAGTCTTTGAACTTGGAGACCACATCCTGCATTCTTTGTCTGTTTTGAATCTAGCCCCATGCCTAGGGGTGCTCAATGAATGTCGATGGAAAAATGAATAAATGTACGGACTATCCCAAAATGCATTACAATACAGTTATGAAGACAGAACGGATACATACAAATGTTGCAAGGTCACTAAAGCTAAGAGCTAAGTTATGAGAGTAGAACAAACGGCCAGAGCTGTGCAATTAGAGGAGAGCTGGATCTTTGACTCCTTCATCCTTGGCCACAGACAATGCAGAAAGGAAGGATGTAGATGCCTTGGCCTAACTTTAACTTCTTAGCCAGAGACACAGACCCTTTTGCATAAACCAGTGTTTCTCAATTCTCTTCTAGTCTTTTTCCCTGCCTAAGGAACTCTTCAAACATGTGTTCCTTTACCAACTTCCCCCCCGTGAAAATTTAATATCTAAAATCATGTATTTTTCTTTTGCCCTCTTGAGGGCGATATCGTCCCCACTGAGGGCACGTGGTATCAACCAAGGACAGAGTGTGATTCCAGCGAAGAGCGTGGTGAGCAGCACAGAGCTTCTCTTCAAAGGCTGTTCACCTTTCAGCAACACTGAAAGGATTCATCGACACAGGTAGACTGGGTGGCCCCAAAGAGCCTACGAAGTTCTGCATGGGTGCACCTCAGAGATCGCATGTGGGAAAGTCCTGGTATTTAATTAGGAACCTAATCTAATTAGGAATCTAATTTAATTAGGGAACTAATTTAATTAGGAATCTAATATAATTAGGAACTAAGTGATTAGGAAACTCATGTTCTATTAGAGAAAAATTGAGGTAAAATTGTTCTCTTACTCCTTTCCAGCCCATAACAGGGGTGACAATGGTATAAGAGAAGGAAATGTCATCTAAAGGGGTGAAAGGAATAGACACGTCTCTGGTTGGGGGGGACCTATAACCAAAAGTAGATGGAATGCAGATCAGGAGACTCTGCTCGCCCGAATGTGGTAGAAGCAAGGGTCTCCCCCTGCGGAGCCCAACAGACCCCTGATGGGACGCCCACCTAGGATGGGGAGGGAGGAGATGCCAATCTCACTAACAAATGTACCATGTCGTACCGGCAAGGCTTCCACCTGAGGCAGCTCTCCTGCCACTAATGTGGACACCTGGCCACTCACGGGCTCACCCCCAGGGACAGGGCCTGGTGGGTATAGGTACGAACCTTGACACTCGTTGTAATCATCTCAGGAGAGCTTCTTCAAAATACAGAGTACTAAGTTTTCATCCTGACCCTAACGGGTACAGTGTCTGGGCCGGGGCCCGGGGGTCTGCTTTGGGAATCATACCCATCTTCCGCCACTGGTGATTCTAATGTGGGTCCTCCTTCACCCGATGCTTGGAAGCCACTGCACCAGACTAGAAAACACCTCCCTGGTCCTCAGGCCATACCTGGGCACCATCTCCCTGCCCTCGCCAACCCACAGATTCACCCGGGAGTGTGTAGCAACGTCTGAGTAGAAGCAGAACCCCGCAATGTCTACCAGGAGATACTGGCATGCAGGAGGAGAAGACAGGGTAGGGAAAGGAGGAGGCTAAGGGAGGCATGAAGGGGAGGGAGAGGAAGGGAAGAACAGTGAAGGGAGAAAGGGAGATCGAGAAGGCTGAGACAGAACACGGAGATCTCAGCAGAAGGAAGACAAAGAGGGTGAACGCAGCCCAGACGCTGAGATGGGAGAGGCAAGGAATGGGGAGAGCCAAGGAGCTGGATAAGTAAAAGATCCTCCCTGTCCGGCCCCCAGGAGACACGACAGGTCAGCGATTCAGAAAATGAGGAGTCTGACCTGTGTTCGAGACCTGGTTGCCAGTTGCTAGGTGGGTGTTTAAGACAAGGTGCTAATCTTCTCTAAGACTCATTCTCCTCGTAGGTAAGTGTGGAATTGTGGGATTCCATAAAATGTTGAATTTAAAGCAGGTTATAAGTATAGATTACTTTCAGTCGGTCATCTTAGGGCTCAATGAGACCAGAGGGCCTATTTGAAACTGAAGTCCAGAGAAAAGTGATTCACGGGATGTCACATGGTCGGTGGCTTAGTTGGTAACAAAGTATATGCTGAGATAGTCACAAGCTGGCTGTCCCCAAGAAATACAAGAAAACCCCAGCTTAGCATGAGGCAAATGTGGAGGTGGGCCAAGGCGGCGAGTCTCACTGCCCGGCCAGCCTCTCTGCTGACGGGGCCCCAGGCTGCAGGACAGCCCAGCTTTCCAACCACTCCATTGGCTGGATCTTGATCTGTCCCACTCTGCCCAGTGCCCCAGAGGTACTGTCAAGAGAAGAGGTCACATGAGGGGTCCCAGGATTAGGGGAGTCAGCATCAAATAAATGCAATAGTCTCTGCAGAAGTGTCCCACCCTAAGAGAAGCTGGGTGCCACACACATGCCACCTGCCATAAAACGCCCACTTGAATGTATCCTCAAGACCAGATGCAGCTGGGAAGAAACGTGAGCAAATCAGTTATTTTGAAGCTGGGCTCCCCGGTAGAAGGGTATGCTGGCTGAAGGGGGGTGGCTGATCAATACGGAGCCCGGAAACACAGAATTTATCTGTCTTCTTCATCCAGTACTATCCAAGGAGAAAGACTGTTTGGGAGAAAATAAGTACTCTATTATAAAATATTTTTGGAAAAGGGAGAATTCCTCCAGCTTTTCCTTTAACTGCTTTATTTTTCCTACAAGTTCATTTAGTCACCTGTGTTCTGAGTTGATGTTCGGAGCTAAGTTGTCCCTCGCTGCTTTGATCCAGGGAAAGGGGCAGGGGTGGGGCATGGGTGGGGGGAGCGCAGATGGTTGGTGGGGGAAGAAATTCGGTCACTGGAAAGACATGTCCTCTAATGTTAATGAATAAATTGGCCTTCTGGTTTATCTATTAGTGTCAACCAGTCCTTCAGAACCTAAACAGGCTGATAAAATTGAGTTTCTGGATCTGTAAAGCCAAGGTCTTGGTCCAACTCAGGATTTATCCCGCCTTCCTGTGAGCCCCAAGTCCTGCGCCATCCCCCTTCCTGCCACCAGCCACCACAATTTCCTAACACCGCCCAGATCACGTATTCACACTTAAAGGGAACGCCACTAACTTAACCCACTTCAACAAAAACGTATTAACCACCTATAGTCAGCCAGACATTTTGCTATAAGCTGATATTGGAAAGAGGAATACGACATGGGCATCTGCTCCCAAACAACTCAAAAGCAGTACTGATGTCAGAGGGTTACGTCCCTAGGGGAGACCCAAGCTCCGTGCCAAGAGGGTTCTTGGCTGCATGCAGGAAAGAATTCAAGATGTCAGCCAGATACGAGGAGGTGAAAGTGGAAGAAAGTTTATTGCACAGCAGGATAAGCAAGGAAAGCCACTCCACAGACAGAGCGGTGGACTCTCCTGGCGAGAGATCCCACCCGTCTCTACAGGTTGAGCTTCTCTCTGTTTGTGTGGAACATTGCTGGTATGGAGAGATAGAGACTCAAAAAAACAAAACAAAACAAGACACTGGGATTAACTTTAAGCCTCAACGAGGTATATTCTGTGGTCCGTTTCCCCTTTATGGTTTGGGTAAACGATAAGGTATGGGTGAGCAGCTATTAATCTATCTTTGCAGAAATTTTCTTTGTTCCAAAGGCTCCTCACAGTCTGCTTGCATCTCTGATCAGGCCAGTTTCCTGTCAGACAGCACACAGCAAGCCCCTGACTTCAGCCTGTTAGACTTTAGTTAATCTATATAGTTCTCATCCCCCTGTCCTATATTGGTATCTGGCTACTGAAAGCGTGACCCCTCGGCCAGCAGTGTCAGCGGTACCTGGGAGCTTGTTAGAAATGCTGACTCTCAGGTCCCGTGCTAGACCAACCCAATCTAAATCTTTGCTGTACCAAGATCTCCAGGTGATTTGTATGCACTTAAAAGTTGGAGAAGCACTGATTTAGTAGAAAAGACCCAACTAACGCCATCTTGTATTAAATTTTATGATGACGGAATACGCTAAGTATGGCGGGAACATGAGAGTGTGGTTAATTCAGAAGAAGGAGTAAAGATTTGTAATGAAATTGAAATTGCACTGGCCAACAACTCGGAAATGGGGACAGAGAGCAGTGAGGAACATCCAGGGACAGAAAAATGGTGTGAACAAAGCAGTGAATGTGGTGTGTGGTGTGGGTGAGGGTGAGGGTGAGGGTAGGCCGTGTGCAGAGCCAGCCTGGAACAGACTGGAAAAGAAGTCTTTCAAGAGCTCCCAAATATCGCCCTGGGATGGACAGCGCTGCTCAGCCCACAGGTGCTGTGTTCTCCTTTGCACTGACCCGGGTGGGCAGCCCCGTGGTAGCCTTGTCACCAGCGCCCCTACTAGATGCTGATCAGTGCATGGACAGGGGGAGGCCTCTTCCCAGCACCTGGCCCTTAGTGACCCTTCAGGGATGATGTTTGCAGTCAACAAAGGGTGTTGAGTCTCAGATCTCGTGCCAGGCCACCTGGTCCCTGGCAGCAACTCTGCAGGATGACCTTGGTAGAGAGTGGGTGCACAGATTCCCACTGATTCCCGGCAGCCCGACCTCTGGGGAGAGGGCTTCCCCCACCTCCGGCTGGAGGGGAAGATGGCTCCGGAGGAAGTCAAGGACGGGAAAACAAATGAAGCAAAGGGATTGAGGCAGGAGCCTGGAGGCTGTGCTCCAGGCCTGGCCTGGCCTCTAGCTGGGGACCATGAGTCTCCGGGCCTCAGCTGTGGAATGAAGGTGGACCAGATGGCTCCTGGGGCCTTTGCGGCCCCGACAGCCTGGGATTCTGGCAACTTCCAGGTTGAGAAAGGTCTGCCATTTTCCCCCTTTTCAAACTAAGATTAGATTGTCTTAGAATTCGCTTTTGGTGGCAAAATAAAACATTTTTCTTGGGGACAGAGTCTCCACCCAGTTCACAAGGGCATCTGGGTTAGATAGCCCATCACAGTTACACTTAGAGGGAAATATATATATATGTATTTCATATACGATGAAATAGATACTAAATATCTACTATGTATTTTTCTTAACTGTGGAGTTGGGCACCAAAGAAGCAGAAGCTTGAGTTCTGGCCAGAAATGTTCTCATACATATTTGGAGAAATGCGACACTTATTAGTAAAAAAAGAAAGCCATTTATAATTCCATAAAGTGTCCTGTTAATGATAATTGTTAACATTCCACAGTGCTAAACCCTTTATGAGCTGTCTTATTCATTCCACACAAATCTATCAGGTAATAAATCATTTGGGATGTTTCTGGCTACAAAGAGAACGCCCTGATGCCACCGGCTTAAGCATAAATTTATTTTCTCACTTAACAAGAACTCCAGAGGTGGTTGTACAGTGACTGAATGAAGTCATCAAGGATCCAGGTTATTTCTAGTTTTCCTCTCTGCCCTTCTCATTGGCCTTGTCCTCAAATTGGCAACTATGATGGGTCTGAGACACTGCCACACTTCCAGATACCACATCCTTACAGCACGTCCCGGGACAGAAAAGGGAGCTTTGTTTCATGTATATAATATGCACGTTCGTGATGGGGGAGGACCTTACCAGAAACCCTGGAGCAGGCTTTCCCTCACATCTCCCTGCCCGTACCTGGATCTCATGGCCACACCTACCCCATCGCCCGCAAGGGGGCCGCCCGCGGGCACAGCCTGCTTCCATCCCTGCAAGCATGGCTGGTGCCCAGGCCCACCTCATCTGATATGCAGGAGAGGGAGCATAGCTACCAAAATGAAAACTGAAAATCGGGGTTCTTTAGGGAGAAAGAATAGGCAGGGGGCTGTTAAGAAGGCAAATAAATAATTATTTCCATTTTACGGTTTAAGAAACGGAGGTTGCCAGAATGTAAGTAACTCGTTCAAGGTCACTCGCCTTGTAATAGTTGGAATTCCAAACAGAGCCCTTACCCTGGGGCGCATTCCAAGTCGGGTCAAAGTCCCCCGCCCCCCGCAGCTAAACTCCTTCCCCTCCAGCGCCTCTGTTAGTTGCTCTCCTACCTCCCCCGAGGCATGGACTAGGTTTTATTTGTCTTTTTATTTCTCTTTCCCCCCACCCTCTAACACCATGCTTGCTTGTTTTTGCAATAAATCTCCACGTACTGTCTTCATAAAGCACATCCTCTTCTTTTTGCCTCTTCCTCGGCCTCACTGCGGCGCAGAACTCAGCCCTATTACCAGGAAATATTCGGAATAAGAAAGGGCTCAGACTTGGGACCTCGACACCCAAAGGTTCAGTTCCAGCTTCGCCACTTACGAGCCATGGGACTTCAGTCAAATGACTGAACACATCTAAGCCTCTGTCTCCTTGTCCCTAAAATGGGAGTATGTACCACACAAGGTTATGGTGAGAACTGAATGAGACAGAGTTCAGCACAGCCTTCGCCAAATGGGAGTCATTGTTTTTAATTAACGAAATCATGTAATAAAAATGAAAACTTGCATTTTCAGTTTCCCGAGCTTTCTCCACAGTACCTCATCCGACCCTCGTAACAGCCATGTTAAGCGAAGGAGGCTCCCTCCCTATGACGGCCGGGGAAACTGA
>PVJD01009934.1:0-58066 GCA_004026545.1 Mormoops blainvillei
GCCCGGGGCGCCGGAGCTGGCTGAGGAGGAGGAATGGACAAGACAAGACGGGGTCAGGGGACCCCCCTTACCCTGGGGCACCCTGGCCTCACCCCCACACCTAGTCCAGGAGCTAAGATGATGCCCTCATGGGGCCCGCAAGCGAGGCCCCAAATCAGCCCCCATCTTCAAACGGGCCTGGCTGATAGCAGCGGCTCCCGGTTCAGAGGTGACGGCATGGAGGCCGCTGCCCCATTTGTCTGTTCTCCCTGAGGGTTTGCACAGGCGCTGGTACCACAGGCAGCCGCCTTGCGGGCCCTGGGCCAGGCCAGGGGGCGGGGCCGGGGGAGCCTCTCACTGACCAGACCCTGGTTCTCTCTGCTCGCCTCCTGGGCTCCCAGCGTTTCGAGCACTGAAATGAGGGCTCAGCCTAAGACTCGGCCACCACAGCCCTGGTCGCTGGCTGTCATGGCCCAGGAATGGGCCTCAAGGGTCACCTGCTCGGAAGAAATCAAGAGGCCCCTTTTGCAGCCTCTCCTCATGGTTCAACAGTGCCTGACTCACACGCCATGACAGGTGGCACAGTGGGCCCGCTGGCCCAGCCTCACCAGGGCCGGCGGCGGCGTCAGTCTCTGCTGCGTGAATTGCCCCCCCCCCCCCCCCCCGTTAGAGTCCCCGCCTACCGCTCTCCCAGAAAGCCTTCCCCCGCCAGATACCCTCCGCTTTCTGTGGCAGTCAGGGAGGGGCCAAGCTCTGCACTTTCTTTTTCTTTTCTTTTAAAAAAATTATTGACTGTAGAGAGAGAGAAGAAGGGAGAGAGAGAGACACAGGCCCTATCAGGACACGCTCTAGCTCTGCCGGGGCAGGGATGCACTGAACTTTCAACATCAGCTGCCCTGGGGCGCTAACGCCCTTTCCAGAATGTAGCACTCAGCTGCCAGACAGCAGGAGCCCCAGAACAGGAGGCTGTGCGCCCTCTCGGCCGTTGCTGTACTCACCACACCCACGAGGGGTGCTTGCTATAGTTGGGGATGAACTGCTTGATCTCCAGGAGCAGGACTGACACCGAAGGAGCAGAGGCAGATGATCTATACTCATTCTGAACGCCTGGCTCGGCAGAGATGGAACCCCGCAGCTGGTCCCTGCTCTGTGAACTCACAAGCACGTGAATTACCACCAGGCTTTGCTGTGACTCGGGACCCCAGGGTGGACACAGGCCCGAGCGGCACCAGGCGAAGAGCTCTGGACCCGGGGGCGTGGCCAAGTAGCAGAGCCAGTCCCAAGAGTTCTCTGCAACTAATTTGTGCCCACACTAAATAGCATTTAAAAGGAGCTTCGGTGAAACTGGCGGCAGCTGGCTCCGTGGGATTAATTGGGGGCATTAGCACGGGATTGGAGCCCACGGCATCTTGAAGGAGTGGATCTCGGTCCACTTATCTGGGTCACATCAGCCTGAGCAAATGGCCGTGATTATGGCTTTTACGTGACTTAGTAGAATTAATGGGTCACAGAAAATAGTGTGGGACTAAAAGTGAATCTAAAATGAGGGTGTCTGCTGGCTTGAGAGTGGGGCTGCTGCGCGGGAAGGCCAGAGCAGTTACGTTTAAAACGGCATCCCGGTCTCCCGAGAGTCTCCTCCGGGCTCCAGCGTCTAAGATCTCACGGGTGGGGGAGGGGGCCGCGCTAGGCGCTTGGAAGTACGGGGACTGGAGTCAGTTCTCTTACTGGGGGTAACGTGGGTTGATAAAATTATATAGGTCTCAAGTGTATAATTCTATAATACATCATTTGTAAATCGTAGTGTGTGTTCACCGACCAAAGTCAAGTCTCCTTCCATCGTCATTTATCCCCACTTTGCTCTCTTCTAGCTCGCCCCACCCACTTTCCCTCTGGTAATCACCATACCGTTGTCTGTGTCTGAGGGTGTTTTATTTGTTTGTTTGTTTGTTTTTTGCTTAATCCCTTCAGCTATTTCACTTAGCTCTCCAGCCCCCTCCTCTCTGACAGCTGTCAGTCTGTTCTCTGTATCTATAAGTCCATTTCTATTTTGTTAGTCCATTTTGTTCATTAGATTCCACATGTGAGTGAAATCATATAGTATTTGTCTTTCACCAACTGGCTTATGTCACTTAGCGTAATGCTCTCCAGGTCCATCCACGCTGTTGCAAAGGGTAAGACTTCCCTCTTTTCTATGGCTGAGTAGTAGCCCATTGTGTAAATGTACCACAGTTTGTTTGTTTTTTATCCACTCATCTATGATGGGCACCTGGGCTGCTTCCAGATCTCGGAGACTGTGAAATCTCTCCTTTGCACTTCACTCTCCCCTCGCATGTGCTCACAGGACGGGCCGGAGGCTGGCGTGTCTGCCTCCCCCACACACTCCCGTTCTGAACGTGCGTGTGCGCGGAGCTTGCTGGGTGCTGGAGACTCAGGTCTTTTCTCCCCGAGCCTTGTTTCCTCATCTGTACAAGGCAGCCGATGGCCTCTGTGCCTGGGCTCGTTGTCAGAGTCACTGGCCCAGGCTGGCACCTCGCCTGGCATAGAGGAGGAACACTCTGGACGGCAGGGAAATCCTCTTTGCATTCTAATGGGTCAGATTCCCAAGACCTCTGGGGACGGGGGTAAGGGTGGGGTCCATGGAAGGTTCTGGGAGGTCAATCTCTTTCCAGAGTAAACCCCTCCAGGACCTTGGTTCCAGGGACCAGGATAAATGTCTCTCTCTGGTGGCCCTGGGGAGGGGGGGGGCACGCACGAATGACTGTAATGGAAATATAAATCGCTCTACTTCAAAGCAGGCATGTGAATATTTTCTAGTTATAAACCTGTTCTCTGCACATTGCAAATAAACACCTCAGCCCCACATGACATTCCCCAGCCTCTCTAAAGACACCAGGAGAAGGCAGTGGAGCCATAAAAGAAACGTAGAAATGCAGTTGCAGATGAGCCTAAAACTCATTTCTTTGAAGCTTAATTGATGGGAAAAGCTTCTGACCCCAGAGAACTTAAAGGCCCATCACACGGATATCCAGTGAAGCATCTCTGGATCGCTGGCCACACTGACCTGGAAATCGTTATACGGTAATTGCAAACACATTAATAAAATGATGATGTGGGTCTGCTCATGACATAAAAAAGGCGTAAAATAATTCACTCAGATAACTTAGCAAAGGTGTCTAGTCTGCCCCTGAGACAGATGGATGCGAGCAGGCGTTGCTGGGGTCTCAGTCTTACTAGCCCCCTTGAGATGGGGCCCCGGCCTCTATTCTGAAAGGCGTTGCCAAGCTTCGGAACCATGCTTGGGGTCAGCTATGTGAACCTGGAGGACCTCTGAAGTTAGCGTCCAGAGAGCCCCCGGCCCATTCATGCTCCCGTCACACAGCCAGGGGAGACCCAGGCCTCAATGGCAGTGCCCCCGACCGGCCCTCCAGCCATGACCTCTCTCCTGCAGGGTTAGAGCAGACGGCAGAGAAGCTGTGCAGGAACCCCACCGCATTCTCCCTGACTGCCCCAGGCCACAGACAGGGCCAGGGTGGCCGACCTTAGCCACGGGCAAGCTTCCTACCGGCGCTCAGCCCCAGCTCTCCCGGGCCAGTGCACCGAGAATGCTCACCGCCTCTCCTAGCAGTTCACTCGCATGTGGTCGGGGGACTCCCTGCCAAGCCAATGTGTGAGGGTGTGCATGTGTGAATGTGTAACTGTGAATGTGCGTGCATGAGTGTGAATGTGTGGGTGTGTGTGCGCGCGAGTGGAGGAGCAGGGGTGAGGCGAGCAGCATGCAGACCTTTCAGGGAGGAAACCTCCTTCCCGTCTCCTGTGCTTACCGGCAGGTGGAGCACCCCAGCTACGAATACCTGTGCACACAAACTCCAGATCCTGTCACCTCTCTGTACCACCGCCTCGTGCCCTGCTCTCTGCTCGTCCATATCCCTTCTGTCCTTCCAGGCCTACCATGAAACAGTCTTCCTCTAGGGAACCATAGTTATAAACCCTGGATACACAACTGGCAAGCTGTGTGACCTCAGGTAAGTCACTTAACCTCTCTGCACCCCATCCATGAAGCAAGAACAATAAGATACCTGCCTATCTTATCGACCTATTGGAGGTCTCCAGTGCACTGCAGTCTACCCCACCCCAGGCCGACAAGAGTGCGGGCACCTGCATCAGGTATGCGGGAATGCCTAGTGTCTGTTCCAGCACTGTCCCTCAGGTACCCACGGCTTCCTGTGTGGCCTCCCCAGGACCTGAGTCGCCTCATCTCTGGCTCTGGCAGTTTGCATAGCACTCTGACAGAGGGCTGTCCCTAGGAGTCCCAGGAATGGACAGGGCACTGGGACCAGGTGACAAGTGGGCAGGAAGGAGGGCCGGCAAGGGCTGACCAGGGGAAGGCGGGTCTGAAGAGTCTCTGGCAGCATCACTCGAAGCTCAGGGAACGGCAGGCTTGGAATCAGAAGGAACAAAGGTGCAGGGCCCTACGTGACCAGAGGTAGGAGGCAGAACTCGAGGCGAGGCCTGTGTGGGTCAGAGGGCGCAGGGAAGGGGTGGAAGCAAAGGCAGCTTAGAACCAGAGAAAAGAGAAAACAAGAAGGCACCCTTGCTACACAACAAAGCGTACAGATAACGAAGGGAGGACATCTTGTGAAACTCATCCCGGAATGAGCAGCCTGGCTCATCTTCCACGTGCTACATTTTTACACCAAACTCCGGAGCAAGGAGAGGCATTCGGAGCCGGCTTCTGCTTCTTGGCTCTGCCAGAGGCTGTGTCTCCGGGTCAGGTGCGCAGAAACACGCCGACCAAGAGCCGCCCACGGACCTCTGCTCTGCTGTGGACGGCTGGCTGGACCCCACGGGCCTCTGTGCTTCCACGACACACTCACAGGGCATGCTCACACGCACATGCGCTCACAGAATGAAAAGATGGCAGTGATGCAGAGTGACAGGTGCGCATGGGGCAGGCGGGGAGGGGGCGGGTGCTGTTCTCCTGCAGCCTTGACCTGGAGAGCAGGCAGAAGAGAGGAAACAATAGGTAGGGCTACTCAGGGCCGAGGCCGGGGCAGCTGATGGGGCCCCGGGCTCCGCAGACCTGCCACCTGATAGACATCAGCCCGATCAGGTCCTGGGAGACCTGTGTGTGTGTCTCAGCGCAGCCCCTGCTGAACGAATAGCGAATAGTGGAGCTCGTTCTCTCTGACCAAAGAGGGGATATGTTCTTTCTGCTGAGCTGGATTTGTTGGTAGTTGGGGTATTCCCCGCTCACCCACAGAGAAAGAAGGGTCCAAACCTGGGCAGTGTGGCTGAGTCTCACCCTATGCTGTCCTGTGACTCATTTAGTCCTAAAATTATAAAGAGCTCAAGGCACTGGGAAAACTTCCCTTGAATTCAATTACATTGGCGCCTCCCTTACCCACGGTGGATACATTCCAAGACCCCCAGTGGATGCCTGAATTTGCAGATGGTACCCGACCCTACATATACTATGTTTTTTTCTTATACACACACCTAAAGTTTAATTTAGAAATTAGGCACAGTAAGAGATAAACAACAGTAACAGGATAGAACAATCATAATATACTATAATCAAATTATGTGGATGTGGTGTTATTGAATAAAGTGACTTGAACACAAGCACTCCAATATCGTGACAGTGGATCCGGTAACAGATGGCCGCGAGGTGCCTGACAGGTAGGGGGCGGCCCTGGGTGGGCAAACCGGACGAGGGGGATGACTCACGCCAGGTGGGACAGAGCAGGATGGTGTGAGATTTCATCAACCTGCCCAGAGAGGTGTGCAATTTAAGGCTGAAGAATTTTTTAATTGCTGGCATTTTCCATTTACTTTTTCAGACTGTCGTTGACTGCAGGTAACTGAAACGGTGGAGAGTCAGACCGAGTCAGGCCGCTCATGAGGGGAAGGGTCTGCTCTAACTAAACTGTAGCCCCCAGAGTTTCCCGCTCATGGGGATTATGAGAAAGTTTGGCGAAAGAAAAAATAATCACCCGTAATTCTTGAATGTCTAACAAGTCACCTGTATTTCTGCGCATTCCCTTTGTCACTTTCCTTTGTGCTGCGTGCTTTGGTGTCATGGCAATCCCAGCACGTGTGGCACCCAGTTTGGTCTTTTTAACAGCCTCGCAGAAGACGCATGTTTCTGATTGCTCACGGTCTTCCCGGTACAAGGGGAGCTGCTTTCCACCAGCCCTGCAAAACCTCAGTGCCTGTCGTTACCCCACTGGCTAGGGGGCGGGGGGCCTTTCCTTTCTTCTGAGGACAAACAGGCCAGCCATCGAGATGAAAACTGCTCTTGTCATATGCGTTACTATTATGCATTATAATGAGGGCTCAGGCCACCCGCCCCAGGAAAATCCATTTTATTTCAATCAGTAAGAAGTAAAGCAGGGCACAGACTTCCTTAGCAACACTGGAATAAGAAGAGAAATTATCTGCACCTGTCCTCCGAGTCCTCTGGGAGGAGGGCAGAGGGCTGAGGCCAACTCTGATGTGGAATGTCCCCTCCAGGCATTCCACCAGCCTGCAGACGCAGGCCAGATGCTCACCACAGTTGTGGAGACTGTGGAGGCTGCTTGGCACCTGGGCTCCGGAGTTGGGGGGTGGGGGGCGCTGGAGGCTGCCCCAGAGCCACCGCCCTGTCCCAGGAACATGTGAGCAGCCCAGGAGCTTCACAGAACGTGGAATACAGGGGACTTCGCAAAACACTGTATCACCCTTCTAAACACTTGGGGTTTGACCATCTCAGATCTTCTAAAACCACATGTGTCAAAAATACACTTTTTTGGACCAAACTGCTTAGCATGTTTGATTGAAGGATGACTCTGACCTTGCAGTTGAAACATAAAGCTTTTGTTACTGGGGTCTGCGGCTTGGTGACGTTTGTTTTGTGGTGTTCGAGGCAGTAAGAGACATTTTTATTAAGGGCACACTTCCCATTTACTGGGTCTCTACTTACTCGGCAAGACCTAATTCCACATTGTCATTCTGTGAGCAATGCCACTTGAATTCAATTGCTAGATTGTGAATTTCCTCTAGCAACTTCTATTTAGTCAAGGCCAGAGTCTCAGTGGGTGGTAATAAATATCAAAGTACAGGATGGATGAGAGAAGCAAAGTAAAAAACCCACATCAAATACAATTATTGATCAACACTGAACTGCCTTTATCATCTCTATGCTAATTCCAGATGTGTACATTCATATTGACAATTTCATTACATAAATACATTGACATTTGCAGCTGAGGAAATATATTGAGCAATTCAAAACTGCAATCTTTGAAGAACAGGAAATATATAAAAATACAGTAAAAGACACAGAACTGTAAAGGCTGTGGATTCTTATAAGCATGAGATGGTCTATGAGAATGGTTGGGTAGAAACTCTTCAGACGTTTAAGGTGGCCCCCAGAAGTTTTGAAAGCAAAATATGCATACCAGAAAAACAAAAAAGCAAAATTTTAAATAATGTATTGAGATCAATTAGGCAGGGCTTCCCTTAAGATGGCCGCATAGGTAAATGTGGTTCTCTAATCATCCCACGACCACGTCAAAATTGCGACCATCATTCAGGACCCCCCGCCATCTAGCTGAATAGAAGTCCCACAATTAGGGAATTAAGGAAGTCACATCGAGATTGGTAGAAGGGGTAGGGGCACGAAACGGACTGGTCTACAATCGTGTGTGGAGAAGTGAGGGGTCCCAGCTCCATACCGCGCCCCCAGCCCAGGGGTCCAGTGCCAGGAGGAAAAATCCCCATAGCTTCTGGCCGTAAAACCCAGTGGGGATTGAGGCTGAGTGAGACAGAGGGCTCCTCCCAGGTAGCTCCTCTCAAAGGGCCCCCACACAGACTTATTAGGGTTCAATCTGAGCTACAGGGATGGGATGGTAGCATGGGAGTCACCAGGGGAAGAGCTGAATTGTCCGGCGTCAAGGTGAGAGCTGGGGCAGGCAGCTTTTTCCCAGACAAAAATGCTGGAAGAGGCCATTGTTCCTTTTCTGAGAACCCCCTCACCCCCAGAGAGCCGGCAGGTGGGCACAATATCTGAGTCTCCATCAAAGTGTCTCACACTGTGTTCCCCGCCCGGGTGATTCCCTGAGGCCATGCACCACCCAACTTGCAGGCCCACTCAAGCCATTTCCAGTGGCTTTTCCCCACAAATGGCCTCTCTTGCTTCAGGCTTTGGAATTTTCCTAAAATCTCTCGAACAAGTAGCATCTGGTCTCTGCGCACCCCATGCCTCTCGCTAAGTGGCCCCCAGCCTGGCACTAGAAGCAGCTGGCCTCAGTTTCCAGCTGGGCCTCTCCTTTCACCTCTAAGCCCAGCACAAGTAGCAGCTATCTGCCAATCACTCTGTAGCTCACGCTGGGTGACTCCAGGGCACACGCAGTTGGTGACCTTGTACCTCCTGGGAGGCCCCTGAGCCAGTGAACCTGGTGGACAGCTTCAGACCATGCTGGATCACAGCCCTACCACCTTCATGAGTGACACACTCAAGGGACAGACTCGGAGAGCACCAAAGCCCCAAGAAGCAAGTCCTGCTCCATGGGGTCAGCCGCTGCATGGCAGCTCCACCACTTTAGTCGCAGCTGGTCCTCACAGCTGATCTGCCTGGGGGTCGAACCCTCCCAGTGATGTGCTAACAGCAATCAAGGCTCAACTGCAATAGGACAGTGCAGACAGCCCACATGGGGTATGCTTGGAGCGCCAGCTCAGCTGACTGGGGAGGCTGTGCCACTGGGTCCTACTCAAGGAACTTAGGGAGAACTTCTACAGCATGAAAAAGGACACAGAAATCACAAAAAAAGAACCAGTCAGAAATGAAGGATATACTAGTTGAAATAAAAAATAATTTACAGGGAATCAAAAGCAGAGGACATGAAACCAAGAATCAAATCAGCAATTTGGAATATAAGGAAGCAAAAAACACTAATCAGAACAGCAAAATGAAAAAAAGAATTAAAAAAATAAAGATAGTGTAAGGAGCCTCTGGGGCAACTTCAAGCATATTAACATTCACATCTTGGGTGTGCCAGAAGGAGAAGAGAGGGAGCAAGAAATTGAAAACCTATTTGAAAAAATAATGATGGAAAACTTCCTTAACCTGGCAAAGGAAATAGACATACAAGTCCAGGAAGCACAAAGAGTCCCAAATAAGATGAATTCAAAGAGGCCCACTCCAAGACACATCGTAATTAAAATGGCAAAGGTTAAAGACAAAGAGAGAATCTTAAAAGCAGCAAGAGAAAAGAGTTAATTACCTGCAAGGGAGTTCCCATAAAGCTGTCAGCTGATTTCTCAACAGAAACTTTGCAGGCCAGAAAGGATTGGCAAGAAATATTCAATGTGATGAAAAGCAAGGACATACAACCAAGATTATTCTACCCAGCAAAGCTATCATTTAGAATTGAAGGACAGATAAAGAACTTCCCAGACAGGAAAAAGCTAAAGGAGTTCATCACCACCAAACCAGTATTACATGAAATATTAAAGGGTGTTCTTTAAGAAGAAGAAAGAAGAAAAAAGATGACAAATGTACACAATAAAATAGCAATAACTACATATCTATCAATTGAATTGAATTGAATCTAAAAAACAAACTAAATTAACAAATAGTACAGAAACAGACTCATAAATGCAGAGAACATTTTGATGGTTGCAAGATTGGAGGGTGGTTGGGGAGATGAGTGAAAAAGGTGAAGGGATTGAGAGGTACAAATTGGTTGTTACAGAACAGTCATGGGGATGTAAAGTACAGCATAAGGGATACAGTCAATAATATTCTAATAACTATGTATCATGTCAGATGGGTACAGGGTTTATTGGGATGATCACTAAGTTATATAAATGTCTAATCACTGGGGTGTACCTGAAACTAATATAATATTGGATGTCAACTGTAATTAAAAAGAAAAAAAATGATTTAAAAATTAATAAGTAACAAATAAAATAAAATTTAAAAGATCAATTAGGCAGTTTTTCTTTGTAGAAGAAATCCAGTCCCCAATCCTTCTTTGTTACTTCCAACTTCAATGATCTATAACATTAATTTTACCTTGTTACATTCCATAACTATAGGTAATATGTGTAAGTTTCTATTCATTATTTCTCAAAGTGAAAATGAATGAAGAGCATTAGCAACATTCTGAGACGTACCTGTAACTTCTGCAGAAAGATGCAGTGGAGCCTCATGCAGGGAAGGGAAGACAGCCCAGGTGACCCCCCTGTACTGTCTGAAGGAAACTGTTTCAGGCTTCACAGCCAAACAGTTCTCTTGCTTCACTTTCCTTCAGTTACTCAACGTTATGACATAGTTTAGTTTGCTTAATATTTGACAATGCCTTTCTTGTTTAATAATTTGCTTTTCCTAGAATTTTTAATTGACTTTAAAATTGTATTCAAAGATTTCTTTCTTCCTTTATCATATTGCTAAAGTCTTAGCGCTTCTTAATCTGAATTTTGTAAGAAATGAAATCCACTTTCTTCTCGAGGACTTTCTTCTCAGACTCTTCTGGCTTCCGTTTCTGACCTGAATGGATTACCTCCCAGCTTCCTACCCAACTGTCCCGCCTGTCCTCCTGGGATCCTCTCACTACTCGCCTGGGTTAGTTCTGCTGTTTCTTTGATCAGCTCAGCTGTTCTTTAAGTTTTTAAATTAAAAAAACTTTTAAAAATGTATTGATGAAAGAGAGAGACATCAATTTGTTGTTCCATTTATTTATGCATTCATTGGTTGATTCTTTTATGTGCCCTGACCGAGGATCGAACCTGTAAGCTTGGAGTATGGGGATGGCACTCTAACCAACTGAGCACCGGACAGGGCTCAGCTCTTCTTTTTTAGATTCCTCTTCTGTTTAACTGGATTACACCGATTTTTTTTTTTTTTTGCCAGAAAGAAAATAACTTTCTGTGCCCTTTCATGTCTAAAAATGCCTTTATTTGAAATAGAAATCTAGGTATAAAATTATTTTCTTTCAGAAATTTGAAGGCAATTACTTCACTACCAGCCAGTGTTGATACCACCTACCTGATAACAATGATTCCTGACTCTTTGTTGACAACATGTCTTTTCTGTCTGGAAGCTTCTATAACCTTCTCTTTATCCTTGATGTTCTGAGGTTTCAAGAAGACATGTGGTTGTAGATCTGTTTTCATCCCTGTTCAATTCTCGGTGAGTCTTTCCATCTGAGGGTCTACATCTCACGTCAGCTCTGGTCAGTCTCCCTCAGTCACTGCTTTATAATTTCCTCCTTTCGAATGTTGGTGCCCCTTTCTGAGTGGATGAGTCTGAGTACATGTAGACTGACACCCTCAGATTGATCGTCAGTGCCTGTCACCTTCTCCATCTCTTTTCAAATCGATATTATGAGATCCTGCAACTTTTTCTAGAACTGCTTCTATTGAAATTTAAATTTTAGCTATTGTATTTTTAATTTCCAAGAAATATTTCGTGTTCTATTCTTCTTTTCATAGCAACCCTTTCTTATTTTATGGAAATGTATTCTTCTCAAGTCTCTCTAAGGGTTTTTATTAGAACAAACTTTTTTCTTTTTTTCCATATCCTCCAGGGTTAGTTATTTTTTTTGTTCATCTTGCTTCTTCCCTTATATGCTCTTGGTTTTCTCCAAATGTCTCACGATCCCTGATCCCTGATGGAAATAGATGCTAACGTCCTCAGCAAAATATTAGCAAGCCAAATACAGCAGGGTATCAAAAAGAACATTTACCATGATCAAGTGGGATTTATTCTGGGAATGCAAGGTTGGTACAACATTTGCAAATCAATAAATGTGAGTCACCACATAAACAAAATAAAGGATAAAAACCACATGATCATATTGATAGATGCAGAAAAAGCATTTGATAAAATCCAGGACCCATTTATGATATAAATTCTCAGGAAGGTAGGAATAGAGAGAACATACTTAAACATAATAAAGGCCATATATGACAAGCCCACTGCCAGCATCATATTCAATGGGTAAAAACTACAACAGTTCCCCTTAATATCAGGAACAAAACAGGGATGCCCGCTTTGACTTCTCTTATTCAGCATAGTACTGGAAGTCCTAGCCGTAGCAATCAGACAAGAAAAAGAAATAAAAGGCATCCATATTGGAAAGGAAGTAGTAAAACTGTCTTTATTTGCAGATGACATGATACTGTACAAAGAGAACCCCAAAGATTCCACCAAGAAACTATTAAAACTGATAAAGGAATTCAGCAAAGTAGCGGCATACAATTAATATCCAGAAATCATCAGTTGCATTTTTATACGCCAATAACAAACAGAAACAGAAATTAAGAAAACAAACCCGTTCACAATTGCTTCAGAAAGAATAAAATACCTAGGAATAAACCTAACCAAGGATGTAAGAGACCTATACTCAGAAAATCATAACATATGAATAAAGAGATAGAAGAAGATACAAATGAGCAGAAGCACATACCGTGTTCATGGATAGGAAGAATTAACATCACTAAAATGTCCATACTGCACAAAACAATCTAAAGCTTCAACACAATTCCTATCAAGATTCTAATGATATATTTCACAGAACTAGAACAAGTATTTCAAACATTTATACGGAACCACAAAAGGTCCTTCATAGCAACAGTGGTCCTGAGAAAGAAGAACAAAGTTAGAGGAATCATGCTACCTAACATGAAACTATACTATAAGGCCACAGTAATCAAAACAGCATGGTACTGGCATAAACACACACATAGATCAGCGGAACAGAACAGAGAGCCCAGAAATCAACCCATGCCTTTATAGTCAATTAATATTCAACAGAGGAAGCAAGCACATACAATGGGCTAAAAATAGTTTATTCAAAAGATAGCTACGGTGTTGGAAACATTGGACAGACATGTGCAGAAAATCGAAACTAGACCACCTTCTTACATCACACACAAGAATAAATTCAAAAATGGATCAAAGATTTAAATGTTAGACCTGAAACCACAAAAACCCTAGAAGAAAACATAGGGAGCAAAGTCTCAGACATTGCTAGTAGCAATTTTTTATTGGCTATATCTCCTCGAGCAAGGGAAACAAAAGAAAAAACAAACAAATGGGACTATATCAAACTAAAGAGTTTTTGCACAGCAAAGAAAGTCATCAACAAAATAAAAAGACAACCCACACAATGGGAGAACATATTTGCTGATACATCTGATAAGGGGTTAATATCCAAAATTTATAAAGTACTTATAAAACTCAACACCAAACAAACAACCCAATTAAAAAATGGGCAAAGGACCTGAATAGACACTTCTCCGACGAGGACATACAGATGGCCCATAGACATATGAAGAGATGCTCAACGTCACTAATCATCAGAGACATGCAAATGAAAACCACAATGAGATACCATCTCACACCTGTCAGAATGGCCACCATCAATGAATCAACAAACAATTGCTGGTGAGGATGTGGAGAAAAGGGAACCCTCATGCACTATTGGTGTGAATGCAGATTGGTGCAGCCACTGTGGAAAACAGTATGGAGATACCTCAAACAATTAAAAATGGATCTGCCTTTTGACCCAGTGATCCCACTTCTGGGAATGTATCCGAAGGAACCCAAACATTAATTTGAAAGAACATGAGCACCTCTATGTCCACTGCAGTGTTATTTACAATTACCAAGATCTGGAAGCAGCCCACGTGCCTGTCACAGATGAGTGGATAAAAAAAAAACAAACCTGTGCTACATTTACACAACGGGATACTACTCGGCCATAAAAAAGAGGGAAATCTTACCCTTTGCAACAGCATGGATGGACCTGGAGAGCATTACGCTAAGTGAAATAAGCCAGCCAGAGAAAGACAAATACCATATGATCTCGCCCACATGTGGAATCTAATGAACAAACTGATCTCACAAGGAAAATGGGGACAGACTCATAGATGGAGAGCAGGATGACAGCTAGTGGGGGCAGGATGGTTAGGGGGTGGAGGGACTGAGCAAAAAGAGAAAAGGACTCATGGACAACAGTGTGGGGATTGCTGCGGGAAGGTGGGTATACGGGGCCTAAATGGCAATGGAAAAAAATACAATAAAGTTTAAAAATAAACAAACAAAAAGTCTCACGATCCCGGTTTGTCCAGCCCATCTGTGTATGATCAGGTTAATCAGCACAGGCAGCTGCCACCTGCCTCCCTGTGGCTGCGTAGGCCCCTCTCCCTGGGGACTGGCCGCGTGGGTGCGGAGGTGTGTCTCCCAGCAGTGCACCCAGGGGCGCACAGGAAGGGAGCGGGCAGGCAGACAGGCCACCTGCCAAGTCCTCGTGGGCTTTCAGTTCCCTGAGGTCAGATCAGCACCACGTAGTTTCCTCAACTCAGTTCTCAACAGGACCCTGAACAAGACAATCATTAACTAATAATAAAAACAACAACAACAAAAAGCAAATAACCCTTACTGTCCATGAAGGGCCTACTCTGAGCCAGATGTTTGATAGCTGCTTTATTTCCATTTGCCTTACTTAATTCCCCAAACAGCCATATTTTTTATTCTAGAGACAAGGAAACAGATTCAAAGAATATAAGACACTTGCTCCAGTTCTCACACATGGGACGTGATCAAGCCAGAAGAATCCAGTTCTTGGAGGCCACACAGACCAACCGTCGTAACTTCTAGGAATACTGTCACTACAAACTGCCCCCACAGTACCACCTCCGTGCCGTGCGTTGCATAACTTCACAGCCTACACCATGACACGCAGTACGATCTCCAGTCCCACTGGAGCAGAAACAGCCTCCTTTTGGGACGTGCAGCCCCGTGGCAAAGCTCCGTCATAACACGGCAGGGAGGCAGGTGTTCTGGTTAACCCAACGTGCTGGTTCAGAAAGAGCTGCCAAGGAAGACCTGACTAGAGAAAGAACTGAGGCCCCTTCCCTCAGCCCCTCCCAGACAGGACCCCGGGCTGCAGAGCCAGGCCCAGCTACCCCCATGGACTTCTGAGTCTCCCCGCACCCAGGGCAGAAGCGCGCCCCGCACGGCACACGCAGCTGGCCTTGCTCTGATGACCCAGGTCAGGGCCTTCGTTAATGACGTCAGCAGCGGCAATGTCACCTGCAAACATCCTGGCTAGAGAGGCGGTCCCAGGCGGGCTGGCCAGCCACCAGAGCACCAAGCCTGATTCTGCCCTTTGGTCGAAGGCCCTGCAGCTTCTGGAGAAAATGAGCCATGACGAGGCCAAAACCCATCCGGAGCAGTCGGGTCCCAGCCAACCAGGGACAAACCCTACAGACCCCAGCTCTGCTGTGACACGTGCAGGCCACGGTCCCAGGGATGTCCCGGTCAGCAACAAACAGGAGCACCTGTGGACCAAGGAGTTGATGCAGGAAACAAAAGAGGGCCTGGCGGGCTGCACGCGGACTCAGAGCCGCCACAGGTGACCCCGAGGTTGGGGTGGCGTGCCCTTTCTCTCCCTGCCGCTGTCAGTTCCCTCAAACCAGTTCATGCATCGACTTACTGAGAGTCGCAGCAGCCCTGAGGGGCAGGTGGAGTAGGGGGCAGCACCTCATCTTTTGGATAAGCAAACTGAGGTTTAGAAGTGGGTATGTTAGTCAAATTCTTCCAAGGGCATGAAAGACCTGATGAAATTAATTTTCATTACTAATTCAATTTTTAAATTTAAATTACATTTTTAGCCAGAAACTTGCACTAGACACCATCAGAAGTGCAGTGGTTATTTGATAGAGGGAACCCTGTTCCAGAAAAGATCTCAGATGGCTTCAGTTCCCTCAGAAAGTGCTGGGGCCTGAGTTGGCCCTGGTCAAGCCTTGTAGGTCCCCCTTGCTGGTCTCGAAGCTTCCCTACCCTTCCCTCAGGCCAAGGGGCCCCCGCTCTAGGCTTCTTCCCAATCCTTCCTGCTCATAGGACTTGGACCCCTTCAGAAGGCCTCTCCCTGGCCAGGCCTAGAAGCTGAGTGGATACATTCTGCAAATGGGGTGCCCCGCCCGCCCCGGGGTGTGCAGAAATCCCTCGGAGGACCTCCGCAGGAGAAAGCTGGCGAGAGCGGACCCTGGTGCCCGACGGAGGCGGCTAACGGAGGATTCCCTGTAACCACATTCCCAGTCAGCAGCGAGGCTCCTGCCGTCCTTCTGCCCAGCAGCACTCTCCCCATGCCCACCCCCATCATCCTGCCCTCGCCCCTGCATCCTGCCCTTCCCATCCCCACCCCACGGTCCACCCTGCTTTATGAATTCATGGAATGTGGAGTCACTTATTCTGAGAAGATGGGATGTGTTAGCCACAGCCAGAGACAGCAATGAATTTTACAAATAGTTTCCTGGAAACCCTCATTCAAGTTCACAAATCAGGACCATAACAACCCCAATTCTGCATCCCCGCAGACACAGATAGAGATGGCTGGCGTCTCGCGTCAGGCAGGACCGTTTGTCTTGGGCTAATCTTGGGCATGCAGTGTGAACAGCTCAGGCTGATCCCGGGTTTCCCAAATTGCCTCAAATTACAGGAGACAGAGACCCTCCCTCCCACGTGTCCCTTTTGAAAGGGCCCCTGCATTCCTGCTAGAAGGCCAGAATCATGGGTCGTCACAGCTGCTAAGACCCGAGAGACCAGCACATCGAACGCCTCGCCGAAAAGACAAAGAAACCAAGGCCAAGTCTCATCTAAGCCAGACCAGGCGAGGCGGACAGTGCAGAGAGGTCCGACTTATGCTGGTTGAACCTAAGCTTTTTCGACTTTATGACGGTACAGAAGTGATATGCATTCAGTAGAAACTGTACTTCCAATTTTGATCTTTTCCTGGGCCAGTGACACGTGGTATGGTCCTCTCCCATGAGCCCCCACAAGCCGGTGAGCATGGAGGTAAGCAGCCCATGCTCCACGGCGCCCTGTGTTGCCAGCGTGTCTTGGACACTGTGCTTTTGCGCCCCAGCAGGCTTCCAAAATGCCCGTCTGTGTCGCCTGCTTCTGGTGAGAAGGAGGAAGGCTACGACTCTCGAGATGAGCCCAACTGCAGGCTCAGGTAAGTGTTCCGAGGAGGCTGAAGGCAGCCGAGGCTCAACTATGGCTTTTGGGAGGTCAGGTTAAGTGTTAAACATTTTCAATTTATGACATTTTCAACTTATGATGGGCTTCTAGGCTCATAGCCCCGCCGTAAATTGATGAGCACCTGGATTTCAAACGATGGCTGGTGGTTTTTCACTGTCAGTGAATTACTTTTTCTCTGAAGTTCTTTAGCCATGAAAACCGGAGAAGAGGCTTGGGGGGGAAATAAAGGGCACAGGACGCAAAGGTATCAAATTCTCGGCTCTTCAAACTTATAGCAGAGACAATCTTCTGGAAACTAAGGCTTTCAAGGTGTAGAGGACAAGCTTTTTGAAAAATAACTTGTTTCTAAAGCTCTATAATCTTGGCTTTTAATAGCAAGAAGTAAAGTGATGGAGTCCATAACCTTTAGAGCCTTCGCAGCTGAACTGGGGAGGATGTATGGGAATTTACCAGCTGGTTTCTCTCCCAGCAGGCGGTCCGGTCACGTGGCTGGGACAGGAAGGGGAATGAGAGCAGCCAAAGCGGGGTTCCTCTTCCAGAAGGGGTCTTGCAGCCCCTTTCCTTGGAGGAGATGATCGAAGCCCCATAAAGCTTGGTGGCAGTCCCAGAAGAGAGGAGACCGGTACCATGGGAGAGGGGCGGGACGCCCGCCAAGTCAGAGTCCCGAGTGTAGCCAGGTGTGGGGGCCGGAGGGCAGCAAGGGCTGTGGGCATCCCTGTAGGCAGGAGCGGGCCCCTCAGCTGTGTGTCCCCACCTTGCTTCCCATGACTTTCAAGTCTAACAGATCTGAACCCACCTATGGTCTGTCTCCTCCACTTCCTCATGCGGGGACTGTGGGTGAGTTACCTATCGGTGCCTCAGCATCCTCATCTGAAAAACGGGGATAATGATGGAAACTGCCCCGCTGGGCAGTCACGAGGATTCAATGCCGCGACGCCCGGAGCCTGCTGCAGAGACCTATCTGAGCGATGCAGCCCCCACGGCCCTTGCTAACAGCGCCACGCTGGCTTTGAAATCAACTCCAGTGCGCAGAACCAGGGTCCTCCTGCAGGCAGGCTGATTAAAACATCTAAGTCATCGCCATCGTCTTTTTGATAACTGCCGGTTAGAGCCAGGACACGAGGGCTTGTGGGGTTTGTAAGCACGGACAGTGAGATCTCAGAGCCCTCTTCTCAAGTTCACAGGCCAGAAAAGGAAACACATCTTGTGACCATGCCACTCCTCTTTGCAGAGGGAGGGCTGGCTGCAGACCCCCACCTCTCTGAGCGAATGACAGACCCAGAGAGAGGGGCAGTGGGCGGTCCTGGGGAGAGACCACAGTGCTTCTAATTGCTAGGAAATTTAGTGCAAGGCTGCTCCCCCTCTTGGAAGCCCTGCGTGCACGTGCGTGTCTCTGCACATCTGTCTCCTCCCTGCAGCCCCAGCTCGCTGAGGAGCCCGGAATGGTGCCGAAACCATGGACCGGCCGACAGGAGACACTGCAGCGCAGAAGCTACCAGCAGAGCCCAGCACTTTGAAATATAATGCCGTGCTGATGACTCTGAGCCGTCACACCACGCGGAATCCACGGGGTGGACCGTGTCTCTTCTCACTCTCAGAGGGAGTGTCATGTTCCCCCCCAGGGTGGCAGTCATGAGCGGCATGATGCAGCCGAGCTGGAGCCACAGCCAGCCGGCCTCCCGTCCCAAGGCCTCGAGGCCGGCAGCTGCAGGAAGGCCTCCCTGGGTCACAGGCAGCTCTTCCCTCCAGCCGCAGGCCCCCAGGCCTGACCACCCGCCTTGGCTCTTCCCTACTCTCTTTATTCTCGAGGCCTCTCCCACAGTTTGGGTTCCTGTTTTCATTCTTGCTGTAACAGGCACCCTGAAAGGATGACTTGAACAAGTTTGGTTTTTTTTGCAAAACTTCTGAGATGTGTGCACCCCATTTTGGAGGTGGTTGCTCTAACCAGCTAAGCCCTAAGCTCCTCCAGGAGGAGCATCTGTTTCAACCACTTCAGCGAAACTGAGGCCATCCGAAGGGGGAGCACCTTCTGCGAGCCACGCTCTAGTGCTGGAGGTTGGAAGGCAAACAGGTCAGACCCGGTGCTGGCGCTCCCGGGGCCTGTGGGCTGGTGGGGAGAGCCACGGGACACTGGCCTGTCAGCAGAATGCTGGGAGTTTGCCCAGGCACGGAGCCCTCTAGGGAGGGAGAAGGAGCAGTCCTTTGGGGGGCGCACCTGAACCTGGCTGTGCAGTAGGGGTAGGAGTCAGGAGGTGAAAACTGGTGATCCGTTGATCGACTGAAAGACGTTCTTTCCACACAGGCATCCAAAGAGCATGCCAGTGAAAGGAGAGAGCTGGCTCACTGGACCAGAGGGTGAAAAGCCAGAAGAAAATATTAAAAAGGCACACACATAACATGTCTTGACCTCTGGATAATTAATCTGGAATTACACGAAGTTCAAGAGCCAAAATCTTGGCATCCCACTCCTAGCTTGTCAGCCAAATCCCCGAGAAGTAGGAAATAAAGCCTTTAGAACTTCTGGAACAAACTTTAAGTTTTTGCTATCTTTTTCATGTAAAAGGATTAGAAGCAGGAAATTCAGAGCTGGCCTGGTATGTCCACTAACTTGTCATAAACAGGGTTCACCGTTCTGCCATCCCCCGGGTGTGGCCTGCCTTGGCCTCACGGTCCAGGGTGCAGCTAGAGTGCCAGCCCAAACGGCCCCCTACCAGGCAGCCGTGTGGAGGGAGAGGGGAGACCAGCATGGTCTTTCTTCTATCAGGTGGCTTTCTGGACCTCGCACATACACTTCTGCTTCATCTCAGTGTAAGTTGGCCTGGACTCAGTGTAAGACCAACTTAGGAAGGCAGAGGAATGTAGAATTTTTGTCTGAATGGCAGTGTGCTCAGATGATTTAGAGATTTTGTCATTAAATAATGAGGGAGGTGGGGAGATGGATATTGGAAAGCAGCAAGCGGTACCTGCCTAATGGAAACTTTTCATTTTGGCAACAAAGGGAACTGTGCACAGATCTCTCCGCGGCCCCTCCCGGCATTCCCACGCCCTGCACCAGGGGCCACCAGCATTGTTCCCTCGTGTTCTGTCATCTGTTCTTGTTCTTCTGCCAACCTAAGTATTGTCTCTTTGCAGGTAATATGTCTTTTCTTTTTAAATCTCGGGGTGTTTTCAAAATTTCCTCATTGTCTTTGGTATTCTACAGTTTTGCCGTTGTTTGTTTAATCTCGGATCTGCTTTCACCATCCTGCCCGGAACTCACTGCACTTTCTCAGTCTGAGGAGCAAAGCGCTCTTTCCGTCCCGGAAAGCGCCCGGCCGCCGTCTTCAAGCTCTGCCTCTCCTCCCTTCTCGTTAGCTTTGCCTCTTCTAACTCCTATTAGGTGTACGTCGGGTCTTCACATCGTCGTCCGCGGTTCAGCTGCTGTTTCCTGTTTTCTTCCTCTTTATTTCTGGACGCCGTCTTCTGGCTTGTTTCTTCAGCCACCTTTCCATTCGTTAATTCTCTCTACAGCTGTCTAATCTATATTTTGAATTCCTAGTTACAAGGCAATTACATTCTTTTTCTAAATTTCATTTTGCTCTTTTTTCAGAGGAGTTAGTTCTTTCAGGATGATTTCTACTCTTTCTTATACTTTTAAGTATTTAACGTACTTAAAAAAGTTATATTTTAAACAAAGTTATAGAAGTGCATAACGTAAGGAATTTAAAGTCCATAATTTACTTCAAGTCCCACAGTTACTTGAGGCTTTTAATGAAACATAGCCAGTCTTTGTCCCTCCCTTTCATTCCTCTTCTCCAGCGGCGATCCCTTCAGCCTTTTACTTAAATATTTTGGAGTTAACCTAAAAAAGCGTCTACTTCTTGCCTTTTAAGAGCTAGGCATTACTTATTAACATCCCAGTAGGAAAGATGAGAATTTTGCTCGTTTTTGCACAATTCTGCCCCTCTTCCACACTGCAAACGGGCCCCCTCCTGTCTGTCCTTCCCCTGACCCCTTCCTGCAGAAATACAGGGGTGGGCAAAAGTAGGTTTACAGTGGTTTGTATGGGAAATAATACTATAAAGAGTAAAGGATAATACTGGAATAAACGCTGTGCTCGCAGACTCACAACTGTAACCCTACTTTTGCCCGCCCTGCAGGCTGTGTTCTGGTGAGCTCAGTGTTGGGTGTTTATGTTCTTGGGCTTTGTAAATGGATTCATAGCCAAACCATGAAGTGCACCATGGCCGACCCTGGTCTGTGGGAGGAACCATCAGGAACTTCTTTTTCTGTCACCCTGGAGATAATTGTGAGTGACAAACCCTCTGCAGAGGAGGAAGCAAAGGTCTGCACTTGGGCTGCAGCCAGACTGCTCCTCAGGCTGAGCGGGTGCGCGAGGGGTCCCTTCTTCATCCTAAAGGAGGCGAGGCGCGCTCCCGCTCCCTGGGGACTGGTGGGAGTGTGTGTTGCGGGGGCGTCATTTCTCAAGTTCACCAACTCGGAGTGAGAATGAGAGTGTTGCACGGGTACCTTGAGGGACCAGTGCTTACTGGAGTGGGGAACCATGAAACAATAGATTAACACTTCCAGGAAGTTCGTTTTTTCAAGTTGCCACCCGACAGTGTTTCCCAGTGGAGGTGGTGAGGAGCGCGCGCACGCGCGCACACGTTTCAAAGAGCAGCAGCGGACGCTGGAGGAAGCACGCGGCCTGCTGGGACTTTGTTCACCACGGGCCGCGCGCTCCACACAGTACTTCCCGCACAGACCCTGCTGGGAGATGCAGGTGGCACCACCCTTGGCTGTTCCCATGCTGGCGGTCAGCCAGAGCTGCAGGCGAACAGAAACGGGAGGCCATTCTGCACCATGGGGGGGTGGGTCTGCTCTGGGCTCTGCCCCAAGGATCGAGAGAAATGATAATGGGGGGAAAAGTGTGGGAGGTTTGTGGCGCGACCCTGGACTGGCTGGGCAACCCTTACCAGGGCGAACAGACAGAAGGAGCTAGAACGGCACACCCACTTGTCCCTGGAGCAAAGGAGAATAAATCTCTGTTGCTCGGATGGGAACACTGTCAGCTGTCCCTAAGCAGGGTTCCCTTCTGGCAACATCCACGTTTCCCGAGCAGGACGGGGACTGCTGGGAGACCGGGAGTGTCCCAGCTCAGCGCTCTTGGCTGAGGGTGCACTGATGTTTTGAGACGGAGGGGGAGTCATGGAGAGCCTGGAAGGCCCGGGCCTCTCCGCCTTCTGTCCCCCCGCGGCCCACAGCTTGGCTCTGCTGGTTACCTTGGAGTGGGAAAACATTTCAACTCCCCAGTGAGGCCACATACGCTGCTGCGCACAGACACTGGACCCGAGCCTCCGGGGGCCCAAGACGACCCCAGGCAGTGGGCCAGCAAAGGGCTCGGCACTGGGCAGGTGGTCCCTGAGACCCCTGACAGACACCGATATAATTAGTGGGGCATGGCACCAGCTGGTGGCTGTGTGACGACCTTTTCATGCACAGGCTGTGTCCATTCAGATCTCATGTTGCCCACAGCAAACCCGCAGGCCCCGGGGCACTAGTTTCCACCAAAGGGTGAGCAGACTGATGGCAGCCAAGCGATGGCAGGGTGCGTGTGCGTGGATGCGGGAACCGTCCCTGCCACGCGGGCCTGGGCCTCAGGGGGCTCTGCGCCCACTGGCTCTCGGCAGGATTTGGGACGCCCCACCGCCAGCAGCCTCCTCTGGTTAGACTTCACTAGTCCTGAACAGCCTCAGTAAGTAGTTTGCATGTGAAAAGAGCAGAAGTAAATACACAGCACCCAGTCGAAAGGGCAGGGCAGCTGGGCCGCAGGAACTGTTGTTACCCAGAAGAGCTGAGGGAGCCGGGTCCTGGGCGCCCGAGCATTCTACTGAACAGACACTCCCAGGCGGCTTACCAATCTTTGAAGAGAGAAAACAAATATCCAACGCTTATTAAACGCGACTGAATCTTTCTTCGGGCTCAGGAGGTCCGCCGGGCCCCCGTGGCAACTTAGCACCAGCGTTAGCAATGCCAGACTCAGCCGTGAGAGAAGGCTGCCGAGAAGCCCTCAGCTATATAGGTTTTAATGGCCAGTAAGGGGGTTGCTAATCTTTTATTTCAGCCTCAGCATTTCCTTCTTTTTGTCTGCGTCCAAGTTCCACTTTCCCCTCCCAGGGCCTTGATACTGACACCCAGGCTGCGCCCGGGTCTGTCTGCTGCCATGATGGGGGCGCCCAGGCCTTTTGGGCAACACCCCCCAACCCCGTACAGGTGGCATTTTATCTGTTAAGAGGAAGACTTCTAATGCATGGGAGACTGGGTCCCAAGGGCCTTCAGAGTCATGGGGACCCTGTTATAAAAAGTTCTCATAATTAAAATCGAAGTCTGGCAAAGCAGATATGCAAAATAAACCTTATTTATCATAGATTCGACCGCAACCTATGCAGTGTATCTCCCATGTGCCAGGTCCTAGGGACACAACCGGGTCATGACCAGCATGGGATGGATTCCTGGGGGCAGACAAGCCGGGTCAGGGGGCACACAGTGCGCTTCAAGAAGGCAGCGGCCATGTCTACTGTTTCCACAGCGTGTCTGCGGAGAAATACTATGGCCGTTTGAAGACGGACCGACCAGGGCACTGCTGAATTAAGTGTGATGAATCGCTAAAATACTCAGCTGGGGGAAAGAAGCCAGACGGAAGAGTATACACACTACACGGCCACACTTATAAGAAGCTGGAATAGGCAAAATTAACCTATAGCGATAGAGATCAGATAAACAATGGCCCAGGTAGGGGTGGGCAATGGACTGGGATAGATCATAGGGGAACTTTTGGGGTGTGATGGAAATGCTCTACATCTTTTACGGCATGATGGTTATGCAAGTGTGAGGCACTTGTCACAAACACATGAATGTAGCCACTTATCAACAGTAATATTAATGTTCCGATTCTTAAAGATGTAGAGTGCCGTTCGAGTAATGAAAGCCCCTTCCCCACCCTTCGGCCCTCTACTCTGCTTTTTCCGTTACTGTGCTTTGGCTCCACTACAGCTCCGGCCTGGGAGCCTTTCCCTCTCGGCCCCTCCGCTGGCTGGAGTTTCCTAAAGACCAGAGCTGGGAGGACCCGTGGAGAAGAACTCTCCCTGGTCCTCCACGCGGCCGGGTCTTAGACTCAAAGCTGCCCCCTACAGACGGAGAGCCAGGCGCGCAGGGCCCGCCTCGGGGCCCGCCCCCTGCTTTCAAATCCCAAAGAGCCAGTTTCCTACAGTGCTGCCCAGGGACCAACGGTCCCAACTGTGGACAGAGGCTCAGGGTTTCTTGCCCCTTAGACCATGTTCAGGGGCAACACAGGCCCAACCCCTCCTCTTTATCCCTAGTCGTTTGCCCACATCACACACTCCAAGTACAATATCCTTGTAACTCCCCCCCCGCCCAAATATGAAGGAGAATTTTGGGTGATTTCCCTTCTCCACGCCCCTAGTTGTTTGTTTCCTGACCTTTGGAAACCTGTTTTATGGTAAGAGAGAAGGGACCCCTTGTTAAATTCAAAGCAGGCCCCAAGCTCTGACCTTAACACACGGAGAGATGTTTTGGTCCAATGACCCTTTTGCAGAATCTAAATCTCAAAATATTCTCGCTTCCAACCCCAAGTTAAAAAACATAAACATTGCTATTAATGTCTCTCAGCGTTTATTTTTCAGGCAATAAAAACTTTCTGCAATAAACCGACTTTCATTCTTTGTGAACCCTCTTTAAACTCACTAAATCTGATAGGCTCAAAAGGGAAACTAGGCGAGGCTGTAACATCCCAATGGGACGTCCCTGTTGATGTGATTACAGCCTGAGGGAGACAAGAGAGGACACATTTAAAAAGTAAACTTCTCATTTACATCATCTAAATATGCTCTGTAAAAATAAGAATAAGCTCAAAGAAGGGGAGATGTTTTCAAATTCCACTTTAATTTCAGGCAGTTCAGAGCAGCAGTGCATTTACCCTTCAAAAGTAACAAATAAAGATCCAGGGAAATTGAAAAGACTGTTCATCTCTCCTGAGACAGTGAGCCCCAGTCTCCGTCCTGTGTCCCAATTATCAATGTGAGTTATACTCCCTAACACGGGCAGTTTAATTGCCATCTTACCTCGTGTGGCGTTTTTTGTTTCCTGAAGCAAAATTTGGGGAATTAAATCTTTGAGAACAAAACAGTTCAATCGCAGTAACACACTGTGTATTAACTTTTTTCTCTCCTTGAAGTGTATAAACCTCAACATTCTTGCTCTGAGCAAGAAGCCAATTTTTTTTTAAAAAGGCGTTAAGTGACTCTGGGTAAGAAGGATATCAGATTGACTTTTTCCAGGCCCTGGCAACTAAGGGCGAGTCTGAATCGTGACTCCTGACCTCCTCTGGCTCTAACACGTTTTCCAAGGAGGGTTCACGCTCCCGCCGTGGTGCTGGCGCCTGCCCAGGGCTTTCTAACAATGACAGGAAGAAAAGCATCGTATGACATGACCACCGTGCTGGGAGTGGGAGCCCCGGACCTGCGACCCTTTATCCATCATCCTGAGATTGAACAGCTGATTACAACAATCCTTTATGTTTATTTACTCTCTTTGAGGAGCATCCTCTCTTCTGCCATTGGCTGTCCCTTCTACAACAGCAGGGTCCTCTCCCAGCGGGTTCTTGGCTCCTGAGTGAGTTCATGTCTTTCCTCCTTTCCAACTGCTGTCTTCAGGCTCCGAGGGACACCAGACCCATACACCGGGGCCAAAACTCATAGCTCCCTCTCATAGAGTTTCCTGCTCTTGCGCCTAAATGTCTTCTTTCACCACGAAGATGTTCCCTGCAACTTCTGAGGCTCGGGGTGTGTACCCAGACAGCCACGAGGAGATCGGGGCAGGGGGTGGGGGGCGCTGTCAAAGGCCAAGTTCCTCCTGCTGACAGTGGTTCTAGATGGGGCAGAACTGCCTCCTAGTGGTTTATATGGAAATTACCGGAGCATTTTCTGTCGTCGCAATGACTGGGGGGTGGGATGCATGGACTGAGGTGGCTGCTAGCACCAAATGGGCAAGGACAGGGGATGTCGCACTTTCTGTATCGTGCAGAGTTCTTCACAACAACGGACTGTCATGTGTTCCCATTTCTTCGAATGTGTTATTGGAGAGCCATGTAGGTGAAAACATTTTTACCATCATTTGCGCCTAGAACCTCACTGTGGTTATATAGAAATTCAATGTATCTTGTGTGTGGTTTTAATACATTGGGGATTTGGGATACAATGACTCTGAAAACCAAGGGAAAAGTATACATTTTCTTTAGAACTATATCAAAAGCTGTTCCCCACGAGCTCATCGCCAATGGCAACGTGCTGTTTGTGGTCTGAGTTGCCAATTCAGTGCACCTGACACCTGAATCCGTTACATTTGTCACGGCTGCTTTCATGTCACCATCTGGCTTCCTCATTGTGAGTTCTGTCGTGGTCTTGCATGAGCACCCACATATGGAAATACACAGTATTTTACTACTAATTACTTTCCTTGTATTTCTCATTTATATTTCAATTAGGGCATCCTACTTTGAAATTATGTGTAAGTGGATTATATTATCTGTCATTTTCACTGCAGGGTTACAAAGGGGGTGTTAGAAATAACTTGTTAACAAAAAGATTGGGTATTGGATGGGAAAGACTGAGGACCGGTGCCCGAAGGCTGGGTTCTGGGGGCCTTTGTTGGTTCACTGGAGTATTCATGAGTCCTCGGCCAACACACATTGCCTGAGTGCCCGTGGTGGGGAGCGGGCTCAGGGGTTCACTGTCCATGCCTTCAGGGTTCTTCTGATGGGTCCAGGTGCTGTGTGCTCGTGCGTAGAAGAAGGAAGCCCTATTCCCCTCTAATCGGAAAATGGGGGCCCTCCTGTATGGCAAAAAAGAGACAAGGTGGAGGAGGGGAATGCTGGGCACAGGAGGTAGCCCAGGGCTGCAGCCCAACCACTGCTGTGACCTCCTTCACATGCTCCCCTGTGACACCTCCAGCTACCTCCTCTTTTTGTCAGGAGCTCGCCCTTCCTTCCTTCCTCCCTCTCTCTCTTTTAAATCCTCACCCGAGGATATGTTTATTGATTTGTGGGGTGGGGGTGCGGGGAGGGGAGGGAGAGAGCGAGAGCGAAAGCAAGAGAGAGAGAGAGAGAGAGAGAGAGAGAGAAGCATCAATGTCAGAAGAAAACATCAATCAGCTGCCTCCTGTACACACCCCGGCTGGGGTTTGAAACCTAGGTATGTGCCCTGACCAGGGATTGAACCCGCAAACTTTTGTGTATGGGACGATGCTCCAACTAACTGAGCCACCTGGCCAGGCATCAGCATCTATTTCTTAATTCTAGTTACTTTATATTTTAGGATTTTAAAAAATTTATTTATTTTTAGACAGAGGGAAAGGAAGGAGAAAGAGAGGGAGACACACCAGTGTGTGGTTGCCTCTCGCACTCCCCCTACTGGGGGCCTGGCCCACAACCCAGGCCTGTGCCCTGACTGGGAACTGAACCAGCAACCCTTTGGTTTGCAGGCTGGCATTCAATCCACTGCGCCACACCAGCCAGGGCTACTTGCTTTACATTTTAAAACACTTATCTCATACTTTTAAGCTATCTCTTTTTAAAATACTTAATTGTGACACTCATTTTGTCTTTTTATTTTATTCCTTTCTTTTCAATTTTGTCTTAAGTTTCATATCTGAAATTTAAATTCTAGTCTCCTGATTTCTTTCCTTCTGTCCCCTGTAGCTGTCAGCTTTTAAAACCTCATCTTTGTTTTATTGATTCCCCGGTCTTCTAACTTACTCCTGTTTTACTTCCACTTCGGAATTTTATGTCTGCTCTCCAATTCTTCAAGAAAAAAAAATTACCCCTTTTTATTCTTTCCTCTTTCCCAAAACCTGGATGGTGTACAGAGTGGGGGAAAGGGTGAAGGGGCAGCCTCAGGGTCCAGCACCGTGGCTGGTCGGCGGTGACGGTGCCAGACTCCCCGGGAGGCGGTTTGCTGTGCTCCTGAGAGCAGGGTGTGAAATAGGGTTGGGGTGATCTGGAGGGCCCCTGGCCTCCAGCTCCAGCCCCGTTTCTCCTTTGGGGCGCAGAAGGCAGTGGGGGATCGTCCACCATAGCCCCCTCAACGCTTGCTTTCCCCAGAAACCCTGGAAATGCCCACCCTGGCTGACTTCCCTTCTTCCACTCTCTCGACTCCCTGAGTATGGCCCCCAGGGATGCCTTCTGTAACCAGCAGGCATCCGGCAGCCCCGGGTCCCTATGGCCAATGCACAAAGTCTTTACCTATATGAGCTATGTTTGGTTTTCGCCTCCCTTGCTCTTTCTTTTAAAACAACAGCCTTTAGCACCCATGTAGGAGGCCAAGCAAGGTGGCTCCTGGACCTCCAGCCAGGGTCCTGGGTGCCTACAGCCAGAGTGACACTTGGGCTGGGGACCGAGGGGCCCCTCAGAGCAGGAATGAACTCCATTCACTAGCCTGGCCCAGCCGCAGTTTCACACACCAAGAGCTGGCTCCGGCCCAAAGCGAGGGCCGCCGACCCCCAGCTCCACCTCCACTCCCCACCTTTCCACCAGTGTTCAGGTTTTGTTCAGGCCCTCGCCGCTGAGACCACCTCTCGCCGAGCTAACGACTATTTTCTATGGCTGGGTTAATTCCCGAACAGCAGGAGAGACGGAAGGCATTAAAGGAGCACTTGCCACTTTGCGATAGGGCACGGCCTTCCTGCCGATTCCGGCCCACCTCTGGGCCTTGAACGTGCTGTTAGGAACAGATCTTTAAACAACCCCTTCAGACCTACAGCCAGGCTAAGGCAGGCACAGGCACGACATCCCAGCATCTGCGGGCAGACTGACAGCTCAGAAATATGGAAGCAAATGTGACCGTAGGGCAGCTGGTCCCGTCTCTGTCCAGAGGAGACATCTGGAGCTAGGTTCTGTTTCTGAGGGTACAAGTTCTGAAGTGCTGTGTCGGCAGGGGTGGGGGTGGGGGTCACCAGTGAAGCCTGCTGTCTCGAGGCCCGTGAGCCCCGAGGGGGCAGTAACACCAAGACAAGGAAACTCCCAGTCTTGGCCGCAGCAGGGCTTTGAGGGAAGACTCGGCGGGGCTGCCCCGGGCCTGGGCCTCCAGCTCCAGCTGCGTCTTGATTTAAGGCCCTGTAACCAAGCCTCCAGGGCCCTCCCGCAGGGACGCGCCGTCCCCCCAACGCACATTAGCGAGCAGCGTTTGGGAAATTGTTCAGTTATGAGGCGGGCGCCTAAATGAGTCCTGAAGGAGATGGTACACTTTTTTAAGCCACTTAATTGAATCCGTGGCAGTAAATCTTTTAGTCTTCTCTAAGCATTTAGAATCTCAATTTACACCATGGATTTTTGTGCTCAGCCCCCAGTGAAAATGAGCATTTGTGCCGAAAAGCTTTTAATCAACTGTTCTCAAAATGTCAGGCCCCCTTATCTCCAAAGCCCACTGAAATCTTTGTGTCTAGGGTTGAAAAAATATATTCTGTGTATCCTGTTGCTTCCTTTCCGGTCTCGCGTTCTCTAGCGTGATTTTATCAGAGTCATTTTTGATCTTCCTCCCTCTCTCAATCTCCTTAGATTTCTTTTTAAGGTGAGCTTCCCATTTCAACCTGGCTTGGCCGACCTGTTAGGATCCGCCGTGGCCACGGCCTCCCAGATGGAAACAGGCTTCTGTGCAAAACCCCCGTGGAGGCCTCCGTTTGAGCGCGCATAAGGTTAATTGCCCGGTCTATAATTAAATCAGTAATTTTTCTTGAGCGTTGTTTGTGGAACTCGGTAATAAATGAAGCCGTAAACCCGTCCTCGTTTTCTGAGGAGTCTGGGTTTCACGTCTTGCTTACCCTCTTGCCGAAGGCCGGCCATGGAAAAAGCTAATTTCTAAAAAAACCCTTACTGGGAAAAAAATAGAACTTCAGGGATTTTAACAGCAAGTGTTTTATTTCGTCTTGGGTTAGGAAATGGTGCTTTTTAATACTTCTGTGGGAAAACTACTGGCCGGGTAGGACCCCAGGACGGGGTCTCCCTCCCCAAGGCCAGGACGGGTACCAGGCTCCCTCGGCACTTCCAGCTGACTTCAGGACATTGCTGTCATTGCAGTGGCCACTAGGGGGCAGAAAACCCACCACCTGCTGATTTGTTAATCAGCCCCGCTGCTGCCCTGCCCCTTGAATGGGGCAGCGGTGTTCTCCTATTGATTTCTCCCTGGCTCTCTGATTTCCAATGAGCCTAATCAGCTGTGCAGTTTTCAGTCCTTGCTCCTTGATTTGTCAGGAGGATGAGTTATCTGGGCAGACGCTCTCTATGATTTGTAGGTTGGAGGACTCAGCTGTACCGCTGTGACCTTTTCAATATTCTGTTATTAGATGGGCTGGCCATTTCAACTTCCTCCCGAACAAAGTGTCTTCCACACGTGCTGAGGAGGGAGATGGGCCAGTTAATCAGAACGCCCAGTGCTGAAAAGGTCGCACCAGGGCCGTGGGCATTAACATTTACTGGCTGCATGAGCATCGCGGAGCCTGCAAAGCTCGTAACCCGCAGGCTCAGGTGGGACCCGATGAAGGGTGGGGCTTTGCCCTCAGATCCTCTCCTACCCCTCGCAGACAGGGGCCTCTCCACCCACTCTTCCCCCACCGTCGTGGGCAACCCAGGCTCCTCACCGCAGTCTACAGGCCCCGTCTGCCTAGGCTCCCGGCTCCTTCCCTGACCTCATCTCCAGTACCCTTCACTTCACTTCTGATGCTCCAGCCACGATGGCCTTTCTGTCCTTGAGCACTGCAGGCTCCTTCCAGGCCCAGGGCCTTTGCACACACCCAGCCTCGGCGGGGGTCACACTGTCTCCAGGTTTTTGCATGGCTGCCTCCTTCCCACCATCAGCTCGCAACTCAGATGTCACCTCCTCCCAGAGGCCTTCCCGAGATACCCTGATCATGAAGCCCCTGCTGAAGCACCACCCCGTTCACCTTGCCTCCACCACACGCGCCCGTCCAGGTGTTCACTCTCTGTCTTGAGCCATTCAGGCATAAACAGCTCAGGGGCAAGCACCCTGTCTGTCACAGTCACCTCTGTATCCCCAGGGCCTGGCATGGTCACGAGTGCATAGTGAGTCTCCCAGAAATCTTCTGGACTGAACGCACCCCCTCCCCCCAAATTCATGCGTTCAAATCCTAACCCCAGTGTGACAGCGTTTGAAGGTGGGGCCCTTGAGAGATAATTAGGTCATAAGGGATTGGTGACCTTATAAAAAAACATGAGAACTTGCTGCCTCTCTGTTCTTGGTATGTGAGGATAGGACAAGAGGATGGCCCTCAGGAAACTAGGAAGCGGGCCCTCGCCAGACAGAGGGTCCTTGGTACCTTGACCTTGGACTTCCCAGCCTCTAGAACCATGAGAAATAAATGTTTGTGGCTTGAGCCACCTAATCCATAGTAATCTGGTATAGCAGACTGAACTGAAATTATGTTTATTGAAACATAATCCCATCATGCAGATGCCACACTAGTCACTGAAAACTTCCTCTGTTTCCTCATGCCCCTTTCCTTGCCCCTTCTTGGGAGGACCCGCTCCAGTGACACAAAGGTCAGGCGAAACCCAGCACCCAGGATTTTAACTCACGGCAGTTACTCATTCAAAGTCCCAACGAGTGATGAATCGAAAACAGAAGTTTCTTACACCACAGCGTCATTTACAGTGATGAAACCATGTGCAAGATCTAAGTTTCAAACGTAGGCCTACTTCAAGTACTCAGCTTGAAAAGCACCCCACCCCCCGCCAAAAAAAAAACAACCCACAAATTCCCTTTGCTTAATTTTGGGAACGAGGCATTCTAATGCAGTTGAACAATACACTTAAACTTGGATTTGTACTGCAGCATTGAAGCCAAATATATCAGGATGAGAGGACTCCACTCTTGTGGTTGAATGTCCTCCCCTGGAAGGCCTGCCGTTAGCTTTTCTGGGGCACACTCAGGTAGAAAACAGCCATCCTTCTTTCCCAGAAGAGCTCAGCTCTGGGCTGGCGAGGGATGAGCAGACCTGGCTGTGTACCTGCTTGAGGTGCTAAGGGAGTGGCTGTCGCCAACACCCAGAATCACGTGCCCTATGGCGAGTGAAGACTCCGTTCAGCTAGTGGTGCCACCCAAACCCTGAGATTCCCACCGAGCGGGGTGAGACTGTTTTTAGCACTACCTAAAAATGTGAGGGGCTGGGAGGGTCGCCCCTGAACCAGCGTGGAAGAGTTTGGCCCAGGCCGTCCCCTTTCAATCCTCAGGTAAAGAAAGCAACAGCCACTTGGGGTGTTTTATTCTTGGAAGTGTTTTAGGAATCCAATCAAAGCATCCCCGAAAGACCTGTGCTGTTTTAATTCCATTCCAATCAGACCCTGGGTTTCAGGCTCACGATGTGAAGAGGCTTCGCCGCCCGCCACGCTGTGGAACATTTCTCTGTGAGAGCGTCCACGCCAGATTTTGGTCTGCGGCAAGTGGGGCCATGCGAACAGCCGCAGCGGAGCCCGGCTCGCTCTCCCCGGCTCTCCCTGGGCCATGAGCGGAGTTAGGAAGCGCAAGGAAGCAGGTTTCCCTCCGCCCTGGCTTTTCTGTAGGCGGCCACACCAGGAGTTTGGAATCAAAGATCGGGGGAGCAGAAGGGAAAACTAAAGCTAATGGTTTTAATGGCTCTGCCAGCCATGACCCGTGGGAGGAAACCAAGCAAACACAGTTCCGCAGGTGACACGGAATGTACCTGAAGAGAAACCTAACACAATTTCACACTGCATTTTGCTGTTTGGCTGGAAGTTCGTTCTCCATGTGCTGTTGTTGATAAACCTAGGCCCAACAGGAAGATCAAGCCCCCAAACCTGGGACCTTGAAGGAGCCAGAAGGCCATCTTGTCCGACCTCATCGCTGGGCAGATGGAAACTGCCGTAAAGGGTTAATCTTGCCCAAGGAGACTCTGCTTTAATAAACGGTGACCGTGAGTACGCCGGCTGTTCTTGGCTCTGTGAGCCCCTGTAGCAAATAATCAACCGTAGGGCGGTGAACTTGCCGTTGGTATCAGACATCGGGGAGGTCTTGGGGGTGACCTGACTCTGTAGAAACTGAGAGCAGGAGAAAGGGCCGGTTGAGAACCTGGGCCCAGAACAGAGCCAAGAGCGGAGCCCCTGCAATCTGGGCTTGTGGGCCCCTGTGCCCGTAGCTTGCTGTCCGATCACCTGGACCCTCCAAGCCAAAATCTACTAGGTCCTTTTCATCTGTCCCAACTGTCGACATGTTGTTGGCTTGTCATCGGGCCCATTTGAATCATTTTATTTCACTGAGTGAAGATCAGTTGGCAGGTCGGGATTTTTCCTGGTGCCAACTGGCTTTTTCTGTAAAAGGGGATTTTCCAGCAGACAGCAAGTGAGTTTTTCCTACAGTGGGAAAAGCCAACGTTGAGCCGAGTATGGGTGACACCCCAATAAAGGGAGGAGCTGTGGATACTGGTTTCCAGGCTGTCTTGGCCCCACGGGGACTTTGGCTGGCACACCTGCACAGACTTGCTGAATGCCGCCAGCCTCCAAGCGACCCAAGTTTGCCCTTTTCTTGTTAATGTTAATCTCTTTATATCTTGCAAAGCTCAGTGCCCATCTGGCATTTGAGAATTGGCTGGAGAGAATCATGCCTCTTAATAAAACAGGAGCCAATTATGCAAGTTGTTGCATTTGGCAACTCGTGTCTCGCTAATACGCGGCAAGCACTGTCCCTCCGTCGGTCGCCTCCCTGGGGATCGTCAGTCCCATGGCTGCTCAGCAGGACCCGGGCCGAGACCCGCACTGAGATGCGCAATGCCGCTCACAGAAGAGTCACAGAATGTCATGGCGGGCAGGGGACAGAGAGAACAGTCTGGCTGACCCCTCATTGTACAGAAGGAGAAAGGGAGGTCACCTGCAGGGGACAGGGAGGGGAACCAGGTTGGTTCAGTCACAGTCATGACCCCATGAGGCTGGAGCACTGGGTTCCTTCCTGCCACCCTGGTGCCTGCTCGCTTATTCTGCACAAAAGCTCGGCTCAGGTGGGCCTCATTCTGACAGGTGGGCGCCTCCTGCATGGCGCCATATTAGAGATGCCAAGTGGCGCATCAGCCTGAAATGGCGCCACTTGCTGGTATTTGTATTGTCCGATTTCCTGGGTGGGCTCCTAGTCACTGGGTCGCCTAGCGGCAGCAGGGCCCAATCAACCCATTCCTCCCCTGAACCCGCCCCAAACCTGCAGAGAGCCTCCAAGCTGAGAGCAGGACCCTGGTGATGGGGAGGCCCTGACAAGGGTGGAAGGGCACTGCGTCTCTCCCCACGTGACAGCGGGCCTGCAGGCCAGTCTCCTTTGCTGAAACTGGTGCTGTGCCTCTCTGCCTCCCTGACCCAAGGCTACCCTGCTGGGTTCCAATCCCACCTCCTCCAGGAAGCCTCCCTGGCGCCCCCCGTGCTCGCTGCCCCTCTCCCTCGAGCTCCTGCCGCATGTGGTCAGAGCCCACAGCCCCCTCCTGGCGAGCGCCACCGGAATGGAGCCCTCGTTGTTCTCTGTCTGCCCTGATGACACCGAGCTCTGCGTGCAGGGGGGAATGGGCTGCTGCCAAGGCACTCAGCTTGTGGCCAAGACGATAACAAGGTAACTTGGCCCATGCAGCCGTGGTTGGCAGGCAGGGCAGTTGGCAGGCAGGGCAGTGGGCAGCGGGACAGCAGCTGAGGCTGACGGTCCCAGCCCTGCCACTTGGCCAGAGACAGGCCCATCACTTGGCATCTGACCCCCCAGCCAGTCCCACTAGAGCGAAACATCTGCATCATTTAAGGAGCCTGTCCCTGGGTAGAGTTTTAAATTTTTAAAACCATTAGCCTTGGGCCCAGAAGAAAGCCTGGTGGAGGGCACCTGAAGGAAGAGAGGGCCTGTCCCAGCCCTGAAGGGGGCAGGACAGGTCTGTGTCCAGGGCAAGCCAGGGAGTCCTAGGGAGGCTGGCACACAGGCAGCAACAGGGTGTGGACTCTACAGTTTCACCAGTGCGAGATGGGGGAAGGAGAGAGGAAAGCATGCTGTGGGACGTGGGAAAGGCTGGGTGGGCTCGCCTGGAGGCGGGGGGCCAGCGAGAGGCTCCGAGCCAGAGAAGGTGTAACGGTGGCTTTTGGACTGGGGAGGAGGACAGAATGCCAGAGTCCCAAGCAGACCCCTCAGAGCCTGAGGTGACTGGCTCCACAGAGTGACAGGAGAAGTAGGTCCGGGAGGCTGAGGTCAGGCTGGGGTGGTGAGTCCATCTGGGGGGAAGGGGCTGGTCTGTCTTAGATCAATGACTGGGTACAAACTGGGCCCGCAGCACACACGAGCTTTGAGGTCAGGCCTGTGATTAGAGAGACGGGCTGCCGCCCTCGCCCAGCACCAGGCCTGGCTCTCGGGGCCCTGCGTAGCTTCAGTGCGGACAAGCTGGGTGCACGGAGCGCTGAGGCCGCTGTGTCAGCTCCGAGGCACTCAGAGAAGTGCCTTGTGGGGCTTAGTGAGGTGAAATCAGCTCACCCGGGCCAGGTAAGCCCCACCCACACTTCTGGGCTGTGGGGAAGCCGGCTTTGCTTTTTTTTTTTTTTTTTTTTTTTAAGAGTTATAGGGATTTATTTAGGGGTTTGAAATGGTGGTTACTCATCCATGAAGGGACAGAATGAAATGGCCCCCAGTCGTGATGTTTCTCCAGTAAGGTCTGCAGCAGGTGATAGTTCAGTGTGTTGATAGGGCAGACCACTCAGCCCACAGCTGATGGAGGCGGTGGGAGGATGTCAATGATTCTGAGTTGAGAGGACATGGCTGTTTACCCGGGTGACCCCAGAGAGACCTGGGGCCTTGCTTTTATTGCATATATATAATTGTTTGTTTGTCTTCCGACTCTTCTTTCTCACTGCACTGATAGCAGGTTGCCTGGCTGGCACTGGATGCACTTGCTTCGGAGGGCATTCTCCCATGAAGTTCTCATGGGATTTAAAGTTGGGGCTGGTGTTCCTAAAGCCCCCATGAAAGCAGTGTGATGAAGAAGTCAGGGGAAAGCGTGGGACTCCCGGTGGCAGGCGGAGGCCCCTCTGGGGATGAGGCGCTGCCTGGGCACCCTAAGGCAGAGCTACCAGTGGTCTGCACAATTTGAGACTTCTGCGGGGAGGGGAGTCTCCCAGCCAATGGGAGAGCCACAGAATGGCACTGAAAGTGGCAGCTGATTCGTGTGCATAAACATCAGCTGGAAGACAAGGACATGCCGGCTTCACTTTGTTCTCAGACCCTTTGAAGTGTCCCAGGGAAGAGGCTGTCATGCCATCACCCGTCACCAGGCACTGTTTGTTATGGGAGCATCATTTCAATAAGCTGATTTGGGCTTGAAAAATACTGAGGTCCAGCAGTGACTGTTGGAGCAGACAACTGGGCTCCAGGCTGGAGGTCCCTGCAGGTGACATCAGCCTCCCTCCAAGCCAGAAAGTCCTCCCACCTCCCTGACAGATGCAGCCTTCAGTCTGGTCGTTCGGCCCCTGTCACACAGACATCCCAGCTATCGGAAGGCTCACCATTTTACGGTAGAAACTGCTTCTCGAGGGCAAGTGAGATACATGACAATGACAAGCAGGGCATCCGAAATCTACCTGGGCCGTGCACTCGCAGATACAACGTCCACCTGCAAGTGGTGCCCAAACCTGTCGCATTGAACATCCAGGGGAAGGCCCTCACATTTGGACGCGGGTCAGACGAGGCTTCATGCTGAGCTTTGGGGGGGCCTTGGGGAGAACCTACAGTGCTGATTTTTATAGTTCCATGGATGAAGATGCTCTTCCCCTGGTCTTCCGCATCCTGAGGCCACCTGCTTGTCAGAGTCCCTCTGAACAACACACGAGGAGGTCAAGAAGAGAGCACATGACTCAGTCTGGGCCAGCAGCACTCAGTGGAGTGTCCCCTGCCTCCCTCAAGGTCCCTGTACGGACTGGGTCATCGTCAGCCACACCTTCCAACAACCTCTCCTGGAGCCGGCGGGAACCCTCACTCCAGGCCACCATGGAGGAACAGGTGGCAACAAACCAGTGAGAGAGAGCGACCCAGAGATCCCGCTTGACTCTGGACCAGTTCCGAGGACCACTCAGAGCGGGAACAGGGCAGCCGGGGTGGAATCAGGTATGGTAATGTTAATGTCACCTACACGGGACAGGCTGGGACATATGGGCACACCCCCCGCCCCCAGCCCTCTGGAGGGTCCCGGGACAGGAATCCGCATTTCGAATGTGGCGTTTCGTGGTGGAAACTGGGCTTCCAGCGGGGAGAACGGGAAGCCACACCGCTGACCAAGAGGGCATCCTCTCTGACTGTGCCGGGAGGGAGGCGGCTCTCTGCTTCTGGTTCCTGCGCCAGCTGCCCTCTGGCCGGAGTCGTGTGTCTGACCTTCCAGGAAGGGATTCGGATTGTAGGCAGAGCCCCCTGCCCCTCTGCACTGACGGGTCACCCAGGGGCTGCCTGCGTCCTAAATCCTGGGCCCTGGGAAGCGATGGGGATTGGGAGGGTTTGTCCCAGTGGTAACTCTCCTTGAAACAAACACATGGCGAGAATGAGAGCGTGAAATCCATGCGTGACGGCGCCGTGCGGGAAGGTTGGGTAACCGGCTGTCTGTGGAAAAGAGGCCGCTGTGTGCGCACGTGAGAGGGAGAGAGCGTGAACAAGCAGCTTCCGCGAGCGAGCCGCGGGCACTGAACGGCCCCCGCCGGCCTCCACAGAGAAGCTGAAGCCGTCGAACATCCGCGTCTCTATAGGGACAAGCACGCGCACTGGATGGCCTTGCTCCCATTGGATGGTCCTTCGGCAGGTTGGGCACGAGTCTGGTCCGGGGCAGTCCCCCCAACCCCCGCCCTCTGTGCTTGGGATGATACCCCAATCACGCCCTAGGCCACGCAGTCCAGGATGGGGCTCCAAGGCCGGTGCCCGGCACAAGCACCGGAGCAGCGGAGTCCCCCAAACCTCAGCACGCAACTCGGTCTGGCACGCCGTACAGCGCCATGCGGTTCTCCATGATGGCTTAAATAGAGCTGTTCAGAGAGCCTCAGAGCCACCCAACCCCACCCTTCCCGGGGCGCGGGGAGCCTCTCTCCATGGGCTCGGTCTCCCCCTGCTGAGCACACCCAGTAGCACAGACAGAGGGTACCACGTCACTTGCCTCTGCTGGACCTGAACCAGAGGCTCTTGGGTGAGGGAGCCCTGAGCCCACTCCTGCGTGTCAGCTTAGAAAGGGCGATTTGCTCCCCCAGCTGCCCCGCACTCGGGCTCACTGGCCTGGTCAAAGAGGAGTTTATTTTATAACAAAATGCCGTTGTGTAATTTTCTCCTTCTCAGTTATTTTGGAGACCCCTTTACTCATATGCAGGACCTTTCGGAGGGCGGCTCGTTTCAGTGGCGGAGCTGAGGGGAGCAGGATGGGGTGCCCGTGCACGAATCCAGGGCACAAAGACATGTCACCAGAGACAGCTGCGAATTCACCATCCCTTCTCAGTCCATGTTGTGTAGCTGGGAGGGCCTTTAAGTTTCCCTTCTCCATAGAAACCACGACAGCACTGCCATCCCGGTCAAACACAGACCCTTCTAGTCGCGTTCTCAGTGGAAAGTTAACTAAAACATCCTCAGATCTACAGGCAGTGACAGTGTGGGGGGCACAGGCCACAGAGGGAGGGGGTCATCTTGGGATCCCAACAGTTTAGAGCTGGAAGGAACCGCGAGGCCTTCAAAACCATGAGCCAGCCCTCTCAGAATGAGCGGACTGAATGCCGCGAGGGAGCTGGCACGCAATCTGGCCAAGCGCACGGTTTAGAAATGTTTATGGGAAGCGGAGCTGCACGGCCGATTTGATTCAATGCCCCTGCCTCTCCTGAAGGAATTCTCAGCCAGCTTAGCCTGTGACAAACTCCTGAGCAGCCCCCACCCGCCCTGCCTGGGCTGCCAGCACTTTTTTCCGAGAAAGCGGTGGTTAGACTTACTGTTGAGTAAAAAGTACTATTCTGACGAGGGGTGTGCGTGTGTGTCCATATATACATAAGTATATCTAAAGTCACATACCAAAATATCCGCTGTACTCTCTGAAGGTAAATAAATATTATTTTTCTCTTTTGTGCTTTTCTGTATTTCCTGAGTTTTCTGCAAATAACACAGAACACCTCTGTAATCAGGAAAACAACAGCAATGAAAAGAAAGCAACAGTGGTTACTCTTCAAAGCCCCCAATCAAGGGCTTCCTGCTTTGATTGAAACAGCAAAGCCTCATGCCAGCCCCTCATCACCAGGAAACAGCTGGAACGCTGGGGAAAGCATGAAAGGAGGCCGACTGGTTACTAAGAAGTGGTGGAGGAGCTTCGAAGCAGGTGCTCCTTTGTGACAAAAAAGTACCTTCCTCTGTGCTTGCTCCTGGTGGCGATGGCTGATCCATTAGCGGCCGTCACCCAAATCTGGCTTTCTGTCACGAATAGACTCTAAGGTTAATTTGTTTCTCTCACATTGACACATTTTAGAGTGAGATCAACTCTCGGGAGAAAGGAGTGGAGACAGCAGAAAATGCTGTGAGTCTCGGAAGGAGCCGGGGCCTGGGGAGCAGACATGTTGCTTGCGTGAGCTGGTACTCAGATGTAAACGGATGGAGAGGTAGTCTATGTTTGTAGATTAAAAGACACAGTCAGGGAAAGATGCCCATTATCCTGAAAATATGAGCATCTGCTACAAAACAGAGGTGCTGCTGGAGATCCCTGGGGGAGCATGGACCTTCGAATAAATGATGCTGGCACGAGTTGGGATTATTCTGAAAAAAAAAATAAAGCTTGGCCTGCACGTTATACCAGTCACACAAAATCACTTCCAGGCAGGTTATAAAATAAACATGAGATTCTATTTCTGGAACGAACCATAGACTTATACAATACAAATATATAAAACTTCCACCAGGGTGCGTGCGTGGGCAGGTGTGCACAAACACACGCACGTGCACACACTCGACAAGCTAATTCCACAGTTTACAGGCAGGTGCAGACGGCTGAGGACAGCCTCAGCGCACTCAAGGAGCGGGGGCAAGGGCTCACCCCACAGGGTATCCAATCTTATTATAAGGCTCTGGTAGTTAAGGGCGAGTGGTATTGGTATAGAAATCGATCCACTGAACAGAAGAAAGGGCTCCACGAGAGGCCACCGAAAATACGAGTACTGGCTACTAGACAGAGGTGTCATTGCTGATCACTGGGGAGCAGACGGATCTTTTTTAGTTAGTGATGCCAGCACAAGGTGAGATCCATGTGGGCAAACAAACAAGCAAGCAACCCCCACCCAGCCCAAGTCTCCACTTTATGCTCCTCACAAAAAGTTACTTCCAGGTAGACTGAAAAATGAACTTGGGACTGCACTTCAGGGAGGACGGCGTGAGGAGCTTTGCAGACCCGCTTCCCGGAGAGGTGAAACGGTGACAGAAACCGAGCACCAATCGTTTGATGTGCCGGGAAAGTTGCCCAAGAGTATGCAGCCCAGGAAGAGTCATTTTTCTAAGACGATCTACTAAATCTTAGTAAGAAAAGTGAATCTTACTTGAGCAACAGCCTGCTGACCCCCTGCTCGCTGCCCGCTCTGCGGGGGGAAGGCCCACTGCGGGTGGCAGGGGCCCAGGGGACAGCTCCCTCCCCCCAGGCTCCCAGTCACCATACCTCCCCAGTGGGACACCAGCATCTCCCACCCCCAGTTCCCCGTTGCAGAGGCTGGGTTCCACGCAGGTGCGGCTGAGGCGTGAAGGGGTAAGATTTCTGCATCTCACTGGGATTACTATGACTCTGAAGTAGACTGGTATAAAGGAAGATGTACATAACTAGGCCTAAAGTAACCACTAAGAAAATAACTACAAACATATGGTAAAATTTAATTAAAGGGCTTAAAATGTTATATTAGAAAATAATCACTTCACACATAAAAAGCAATAAAGGAGAAATAAACAAAATGGCATGAGACATATAGAAAACATAAAGTAAAATGTCAGATGTAAATCCAGCTACGACAAGAATAATATCAAATGTGAATAGATTAAGCAAGCCAATCAAAAGGCAGATTGTCAAACAGTATAAAAATACCGAGAGCCAAATATATGTTGCTTACAGGAAACATACCTTAGAATTAAAGATAAAAAAAGGTTGAAAAAAAAGAATAAGAACAAGAACTCTAAGAAAGCCAAAGTGACTACACTAACATCAGACAAAATAGACTTTAAAACAAACAAAAGATGCTACTAGAGATAAGAGAGACATTTTGGAGTGATAAAAGAATCAATTCTTCTGAACATTTTAACGATTATAAAACATATGTACCTCACAACAGAGCCCCCGAATACATAAAGCAAATACTAAGAGAATTAAAGGGAGAAATGGGCAATTCAACAATAACAGTCCGAGGTTTGAATGCCCCATTTTTAACAATGAAGAGAACAACTAGACCAAAGCTAAACTGGGAAGTAGAAGACTTGCCAACACTATAAACTAATTAGACCTAATAAATCTCTATAAAACCCTCGATCCAACAACAGCAGTACACATTTTTCCTCAAGGGCACATGGAGCTTCCTCTAAGACAGATCATATTCCAGGCCATAAAACAAGGTTTAAAAGATTTAAAGAGCAGAAACAATATCAAATATGTTATCCTACAGCAATGGAATAAAATTAGCAATCACTAATCAACAATGAATATTGGAAAATTCACAGATGCATGGAAATTAAATAATACCCTTCTAAATAACCAATGAGTCAGAGAAGAAATCAACAGGGAGACTAGACAACACCCTGAAAGGGATGAAAATGAAGACACAGCGCGAAACCTGCAGGGTCTAGCCAACAGGACAATTAGAGGAAATGAATTTATAGCGACAAATTCCTACATTAAAAGAGAAAAAAATCTCAAGTCAATAACTTAAACCACCATAACGCACTAGACTGAAAAGAGCAAACACAACCTAAAGCAAAGAGAAGAAGCAATAGTAAAGATCAGGACAGAAACTGGTGAAATTGAGAATAGAGAAATAGAGAAAATTAATCAATCAAAAGCTGTTTCCTTCAAAAAAATCAACAAAGTTGTCAAGACTTTTAGCTAGGCTGGTAAGAAAAAAAAATGCAGAAGGCTCAAATCATTAAAAATGGGAATGAAAGATGGGACATTACTGACTTTACAGGATAAAAAAGGATTATAAGGTACTAATACGAACCACTGTATGGCAACACATTAGATACTGATGAATTGATCAGATTTGTAGAAAAACACAAACTGACTCAAGGAAAAACAGAAAAGCCTATAGAGGAAAAACATTTAATTAATTATTCAAAAATGTCCCTCAAAGAAAAGCACAAGATCAAATGGATTCATTGGTAAAGTCTACCAAACATTAAAAAAGGATTAGTACCAATTCTTCATAAACTTTTCTGTAAAATAGAAAAGAAGGGAAGACTTCCCTACTCATTCTATGAGGCCAGCATCCCCCTGATGCCCAAACTAAACATCACAACAAAATAAGGCCTCTGACCAATGTGTCTTATGATTATAGAGACAATGAAACCCTCCACGAAATACTAACAACCAATTCCAGCAACATAGTGAAAGGGTTATACACCACGACCACATGGAATGTATCCAAGGAATGCAAGGTTACTTTAACATGTGAGAATCAATTAATGTAACATACAATATCAATTGAAAAAAGAAGAAAGCCACATAATCATCTTACTGGTTGAAGAAAAAGCATTTGACAAAATTTAACACTTTCTTTTGATTAAAAAAAAACTCTCAATACAATAGGAACAGAAGGGAACTCTTCGACCTGATATAGGACAACTACGGGAAACCCAGAGCAAACGTCACACTTAGTGGTGAAAAACTGAATGCTCTGACCAGGAACAGGACAAGGCTGTCTGCTTTCACCACCCTGCTGGAGGTTCTGGCCATGCAATTAGGCAAGAAAATAAAATATAAAGCATCCAGATCGGAAAGAAAGAAGCAAAAGTATCTTTACTTACACTCATTTTTTTTATATAGATAATCCTAAATCAGCCAATAAAAAAACATTAGAACTAATAAATGAGTTTGGCAAGTTTGCAGGGCACAAGATCAATATACAAAAATCAATTGTATCTCTATACATTAGCAAAAAGCATTCTGAAAATGAAAATATAAAAACAATTCCATTTACAACAGATTCAAACAGAATAAAATACATCAGGATAAATTTAACCAAAGGGGTACAAAAGTTATACCCCCCCAAAATGACAAAAAAAAAAAAAGGTTGAAAGAAATTAAAGAAAACCAAAATAAATGGGAAGGCATCCCATGATCATGGATCAGACACTTAATACTGTTAAGATGCCAATACATTCCAAACTGATCTCCTCATTCAATGCAATACCCTCAACATCCCAGCTGACTTCTTTGCAGAAATAAACCAGCTGATCCAAAATCTCATATGGACTCAGACTATCCAAAACCACCTTGCAAAAGAACAACAAAGTTGGTGGACTCAAAGAACAACCACGTTGGCAGATTCACATTTCCTGATTTCAAAACTTACTACAAGGCTACAGTAATCAAGACAGTGTGCACCCTGGCTGGTGTGGCTCAGTGGGTTGGGTGCTGGCCTGTGAACCAAAAGGTTGCTGGTTCGATTCCTGGTCAGGGTACATGCCTGGGTGGTGGGCCAGATCCCCAGGTGGAGAACTAAACGATGTTTCTCTCTCACACTGATGTTTCTCTCCCTTTCTTCCCCTCTCTCTAAAAATAAATAAATAAAATCTTAAGGAAGAAAAAACAGTGTGGTTCCAGCACAAATACGACACATACATTAAGTGGAACAGAACTGAGAATCTAAAAACAAACCCTTTACGATTACAGTTAACTAATTTTCAACAAGAGTGCCAAAGCAATTCAACGGGAAAGAGTAGTCTTCAAAACAGATGGTACCGGGATAACTGGATATGCACAGGTACGGTGTGACAGTGGCCGTCTGCCTACAACAGATGCAAACATTAACTCAAGATGAACCTAAGACAAGTAAGGTCTAAGTGTAAATGTTAAACTAAGACTGTTAGGGGAAAAAAAGGAGTAAATCTTTGTGACCTTGGGTTAGGCAAAGCCTTCTTCAATACGACACCAAAAGCACAACTGACCAAAGAAAAAACTAGATAAATTGGACTTCGTCAAAATCAAAAACTTTTGTGCTTCAAAGGATAACAAAAAAAGAGAAAAGAGAGCCCACAGAATGGGAGATAATATTTGCAAAGCAAGTATCTAATAAAAGACTTGTGTTCAGAATAGATAAAGAACTCTTGCAACTCCAAAATAAACAAACCGCCCAATTAAAAACAAGTAAAGGATATGAATAAACAGTTCTTCAAAGAAGATATACAAAGACCCAATCATCACATGAAAAGATGTTCAATATTATTCACCAAGGAAATGCAAATTGAAACCACGTGAGATACCACTTCACACCTGCTTGGATGGCTGTCATTAAAAAGATACATAATAAGTGTTGGCAAGGATACGGAGAAATTGGGACCCTTATACATTGCCGGTGGGGATGTAAAATGGGGCAGTCACTTTGGAAGACGGTCTGGCAGTTCCTCAAAAGGTTGAACACAGAGCTAACATACGACCCAGCAATCCTATTCCTATATTAATGCCCAAGAGAAATTATATATCCACACAAAAAGCTTGCACGCAAGTTTACAGCAGCATATTCATAATAGCCTGCCTGTGGAAGTGACTCGAATGTGTGCCAGCTGAGGAGTGGATACACTTTGGTCTACTTGTACATGCAATGGAAGTTTATTTGCAAATGAAAAGGAGCGAGGTATGATCCAGGCCACCACACGGATGACTCTTGAAGACATTGCGCCAAGTGGGAGGAATCAGTCACAAAAGATCACGTATTGTCTGAGACGTCGAGAACAGGCAAATCTGCTGAGACCGCAAGTGGCCCGGCGTCGGCCTGTGGTGAGCGGGGCGGCGGCTGGGGGCGGGGGCGGGGCGGGGGACTGTTGGCGGGCGCGGGGTTTCTTTGCGGTGGAGGTGAAGATGTTTTAAAGTTGTTTACAGTGATGATAACGCAGCTCTGTGGATAGATTAAAAACTTGAATTGTACACTTTAAATGGGTGAATGGAATGGTAATGTCAATTATATCTCAAGTTATTATATTAAGAAAAATTAAATGTAAAAAGTAACATTATGAAGTAGCAGATGTTATAGAATAGTGTAGGGCCTTGTGGGAAGGAAAGGATTTATTTTAAAAGGCACAAAATCCACTAACTATGAAGGAAAGGTTTTTTAAAATTGAATATAATTGGCATATAACATTGTATAACGTTTAAGGTGCACAACACGTCGAGTTGATACATGTGCATATATATTGCAATGTGGAGGAGAATGTTTGATAAATTCAACTACATTAAAATTAAGAGCTTGTATCCTTAAAATGAAACCAAAAGTGAAAATTCAAGCCATCAATGGAAGAACACATTTGTAATAAATGTAATAAACAAAGACTAAGTGTCCAAAGTGCATAAAGAATGCCTACAAATCAACACAGAAAAGCCAAACCACTGAATAGGAAAATGTGCTGAAGACTGGGGCGGTCACCGCAGAGAAGAGGAAACCAAAAAAGCCAATAAGCTGATGGAATGACGCTTAGTCTCCTCGGTAATCAGGAAACTATCAATTAAAACCACAATGAGATACCATTTCATACCCACCAGACCGGCAAAAATGAAGAATATTTAGCTGTCGTTAGCATTAATCATGTGAAGGGTGGGAACTGTCACACACTGATCTTTGTAGGGTAAACTGGCCAACAATTTGGAAAGTATCTAATAACGCTAAGAGCACGCTGCCTAGGGATGTGGCCTGGAGGAACTCGTGCGCACAGGGGCACAGGGCCAGAGGTGGGGGTGAGTCTAGTGCCAGCGCCGGGAACAGCCCCACCCGGGGTCTGACGCTGCTGTCTGCAGAACGGATGCCCTGCGAAATAGTCACAAGGGGACGGTCAGTAAGGCAGGTAGGGGAGCTCCAGCTCCAGCCGGGATGGGTGAGTTTCACAAACAGAGCGTGGAGACAAAGCGGCAAGTCAGAGAAGAACACCCACGCAGGTGCATTTATATGAAGTTCAAAATTAGAAGGAAGCAAACCCCGTTTCCACACTTCCTTAGGTGAGCCAGCTATTTAAAGGACAACGCCAGGACACCGTGATTGCAGACGTCTGTGGGGGACGGTGGCTGCCCCCTGGGCGAAGAGGAGGACCCCAGTGGGCGGACACGGAGGGGAGAGGGTGTTTCTGATGTGTGGCTTGATTCCTAAAACACGGCTCTTCTCTGCATGACTGTTCTTTTAATGTCACATATATACTTTGTGTCCCCTTCTGTCTGCACGTCATGTTTCATAATAAAAAACGAAGAAAAAGGTTGTTTTCAACAAGTGGCTTCCTTTCCAGCGCACGACTCGGCCGCGGATCAGTGCCGCAGGCGGGCACACCTGTGAGCACCGCCTGGCCTTGGAGGGAGAGGGAGACCTGGGGGCGCGAGCAGGCACTGGAAATGCTTCCGCGACCCCCAGGCACATCCTGCAGCAGGCGACCCCGGCGTGTGAGCCACAGAGCCGAGCCCTGCTGGGGTCTGCTCAGCCTCCTCCCCCGCTTCACAGTCATCGACTGCTATTCTGCGGCCAAGGTGAAGGCAGACTGGCCTCCGCCTGCCGCCTCGCCGGCCCGCCCTCTCCCGAGCACGTGCTCACTGCAGGCTCACTCCACGCCCCGCTGTGCCGGGCCCAGGGGCTGCGGTGAGCGAGGCAGACCTGGTCCCAGCCCCTCAGCGCACGGTGATGTCACCTTTGCCCCCCGTTAGTTGATTGCTATTGCACCACGAGCTGCTGAGGAACGTCTGGGTTTCTTTGCGCCCGTGCTTATTAAAGCAGGCCCGCACTCAGGCCCAGCGCGGAAGCCTTGGAAAACGATGTGAATTCTTCCAGTCTTGTGTGTAAAATATTAATTTTGTGGATACTCTTAAACATTCGGAGGCTTCAGGGATGTAAAATTTGGTCATTAAGAAGCAATTTGTGTAAGACTGATGTAATTGCTTTTGTTATGCTAAAAACTTCAAATTGCCCTGAAAGGAAACTTCAAAGGACAGCTTCTTTTTGTGGCTTCATCCTGCCGTTTGCATATGCCTGGTGTACCTGGTGAGCCAAGTGTTAAACGTCGGTCTGGCAACCGGAGAGGAGCCGAAGCCGTCGGTGAGAAGATGGCTTTCTTCTGAAGCACCCAGGCAGGAGTTTGAGCCTTCAACCCAGTGCTCTTCTGTTCTTGCGGCCTCCCTGGGGACTTTGCTCAGCCCTAGACGGGGGCCTGCGCTCGATGGAAAATGCGGAGCGCGGCCTTGCCAGTGCGTTCCCATCTGGGAAGGCGTTTGGGTGGAGGTGCACGTGTCCATTCACACACGGGGTCTCCCACGTGGCTCTGACCAGGGTGTGAGTGCGAACCCCAGGGGCCGGCGGGCCAGAGCTCCCCTCACTCTCTGCCTCCTGTTCCCCACCGGCGACGACTGTGCAGCTAGTGCTGAAGCGACGAGGCCACGCGGGGTGGGCAGTGGGAGTTTGCACACTTTCATGGGGGCCTGGGGCTTCGCTACTGAGCAAACGCGGCCTGGACCCGACGCCCCTGCACAGGAGAGACTGATGCTCGCCTGCCCTCCTGGCTGCTCACGTCCATCCTCCCCTCCTGCTCCTCCCACTTAAAACTGGAGGCAACAACGCTGGGAAATAAGTTGTTTGTTGAGTTAGTCACTTATCTAAAATCCAGACTGTGATTGAACAAGCGGAGAGAGGGAGTCCTCTAACAAGAGACAAATTCGCTGGCTCAGGAGGAGGGGACAACCCTGAGGAGTCAGCCGGCAGTGGCTCCATCCCTGTCTGACACGGGGCGACCAGGTCCGGAGGCGTGTGGACCCCTCACCATGTCTAAATGCCGGTAAAACTGCTTCGGTTGTTAAAACTAGTAGCTGTGTCACCTGGTAAATACTCCCATTTCACTGAGAAACATGTTATTTTTCAATCACTTGTTTTAGAAATGTGTGGGCACATGAGTCAGACTTCTCGGGGAGAGGGGCGGAGAGGGAAAGTGGGGGCTGTGGGAATGTGGGGGGGAGGGGCGGTGGGGAGAAGGAGCGAGGAGGAGGCTGCCTGGTGGGGATTCAGTCGGTTCCCCACCCCGAGTCTGGCTCCAGCCTCAGCTGGACCAGCCCCCTGCACCGACCGGCCTTTACTTGCATGTTGCCGCCCGGCCACTGGAAAGGGGCCTCTCCGGGGCACGACCACCCCCTCCCCATCAGAGCGCGCCCAGCCCGGCCTGGCCCTGCGTGGGCTTCCGCTGCCTCCCTGCCACCCCTTGGCCACACCCTCTCCTGTGGCCCAGTCCTGCATGCCCTCCTGCTCATCCCTACAGCCCAGACCTTGGTGATGGGCTCCTAGCAAGGGCTCCCCAGGCGCCGCCTGCTGGGGTGGACAGCTGCTCTCTCACTGCCCCTCCTGCTAAAATTCCCCTGGGCTCTCAGGCTCCCAGCCTTGCTGGCCGGCTCAGGGGCCCCCTGGTGAGAAATCCCCAACCAAAGACTCTGGGGGTGGGAGTGTGGGGAGAGGGGAGCCCATCTGCAGGTGTGTCCTTTTGGGGGTCAGGTAAAGATCCTTGTCAAAAACAAACCTTGATCCCATTAAATGACAAACCAGTGCCCACTTCCCTGGAAAGAGTTTTTATCCAATTAACTTAAGTCATGTACCTGCCTGTCTGGCTGACTGGCCCCAGGGGGTTGGGAGGGGGAGATCTGGGAGAAGACCAGACATCCCATCACTCTGTGGGGACACCTCAAACATTTGCTCTGTTAATTGGCCATGGCCTTATTAAGAGGCGGGTCTCCTGCTGCAGCCTTCATTACCCATTTCCAGGAGGAACTGTCACTCCCTGCTCCCCCCACCCCTCACCCCTACACTCCAGTCAACCAAAGTAGAGGATTAAACTCTTTGATTCCTGCTTCTCTGAACCCGGCGGCTGGCTGGCGGGGTGTGCGGCTGCCAGACAAAGGTGTCCTTGGTCGCAGTCGCATGAGGATCTAATCGGCAGCCCGTGGCCTGCCGCCTCCCCCGCCATGTGCGCACCCATCTCGTGTTCTGAGAAATCTCCAGCCTTCGCTCCCATTTGATTTTTCTCCCTTCACGTTTGCATCTCATACCATGTGAGCGTTTAAGTATAACTTCCAACAGTTACTGTTTAAACTATTAAGCTGGTGGAAGGAAATAACTTTATTGGGAAAATAGCCATTGGCAGAAAACACTCCGAAGGCTGGTGGGTGAAGGAGGGTGCGGACTTACCGGGTCCGAAGCAGCTCCCCCCCCTCCTGTGGAGTTTCCGGGTGCTGGGCAGGGGGTGGGTTGCTATGGGGAGGCAGGTACAGGGACACCGAGGGCTCGACCTTCCATCGACAGCCCAGGGACACGGACTGAGCCCCAGGGGGAGGGAAGCACACATCTGACTGACCGTCAGGCATCCCGCTCTCCGGTGGGGTGGCACTAGCGTGCACTCCTGACAAAGGGCTGACACGTCTGCTGTTCGGGGCCTGGCCCAGATGGGACACTCCACGCAGGCCTACCTCACGATGGCCTGTACTTCTGGCTGGACGAGGACTGGCTGAGATCTGAGGACGGCACTTAGAGTAACCCTGCAGTGAGCATGCACGGTGGTTAATTTCATGCGTCAACTTTGGCTGGACCGTAGGAAACAGCTACGTGGTCAGACATTATGCAGGTTGTTTCTGTGACGGTGCCTTGTATGCCATGAACATTTAAATCCGTGGACTTTGAGTAAAGCAGTTGCCTTCCACAATGTGGGTAGGCCTCGTCCAATCAGTTGAAGGCCTGGATAGAACGAAAAGACCAACCACCCCTCGAGGCAAACAAATTCCCCAGCAGATGGTCTTCAGACATGAACTAGAGCATCGGCCTCTGGTAGGCCCCCTGCCTGCGGGCCCCCTGCAGATTTGGGACTCCTCGGCCCAAAGAGTCACATGAGCCAATTCCTTATAACCAACCTCTTTCTCGATATGCATGGGCACGCCCCATTGGTCGTTTCTTTGGAGAACTCTAGCGCAGCAGGGGCAGGGAGAAGGGCTCCCTCCGCCAACTCGGTAACCTCGGACAGCTCTCGCTAGGCTGACGTCTAGAGAGCAGGCTCCTGGTACGCACTGGACCCCTCTCCCCACGACGTCCCGCAGGGCCGAAGGCTCCCCACAGCCACCCCCGAGGGCAAGTCCTAAATTTTCCCACTGCTCACCCGGCTCCCGCTCCTGTGTCCCTGTCTCGGGGAGAAGGCAGCCATGTCCACCCAGGCCAGGGTCCTGTATGTACGCACTCCACCTCCTTCTCCCTGCCCGATCGGTCCCTGGTCCTGCCACATGCCCTGGGCCCGAGGGTTCTCCGGCAGGTCCTTTCCCGTGCCTCAGGCCTCTGCATCTCTCTGCTGGATGAACTAAATGCCTCCTTCTGGGCTTCAAGCTGCTCCCCACGAAGACACCGGGGGCTCTTTCTAAATACCAGATGCTGTAAAACCCCAAAGTCCTGCCTACAGGAGAAAGCCTGTGCCCTTTAACCTGGTGTTCGAGGTATAGCCCTGGCTTGGCTGGAGTCAACTTTTACTGCTTCGTCCCCACCTTGAACTTCACATTTGGGAAAACGGCAGTTGGTTGGTGGCTCCCCATACTGGCTTAACAGCCTAATCCTCGCTCTGAAAGGCCCGACCCCTCCCTCCTTGCCTACCCCATTTCTACTCATCATTGGCTACTTGGCCAGAACAGCACCTCCTCCAGGAGGCCTCCCTGGTTCCTTCCATACAGACTGACACGCTCTGTCATGTGCTCACCACCCTGGTTTACACGTGTCTCTGCCACGAGATCCCCAAGGGCAGGGGCCGCATCCCCCTCCCCTTGAGTCCCCAGCCCCTTAGGCCACACCTGGCACACAGGCAGCACCCAGCAGTGTTTGGTGGATAAATGAAATGCTAGGTTGTTGAACCCTGCCAAGTCACGAATGGCCCAGATATAAGAATCACAGGTTTTTTCTAAGAAACCCTGAAACATAAGAATGTCGCTTGGCCCCTGTGATGTTGAGGGCAGGACCACCACTTCCCTTGCCCTGGGAATGGGAACAAACAGGTGGAATGATATGCAGGGCCACCTCAGTGTGGCTCATGTCTTCCTGCATGATGTTGCCTAAAGAAACCCTTTCCCCCATCACGCCTGCTCTGAGCCCCTTCTCCAGGGCTGCCATCCCAGGCTGTCCCGGAGTCTCCTGGTCCCCTGGAGACCGACTAGGGGTTGCACAGGGAGGCAGGGTCCACTGAGAGCAGGCCTGGTCCCAGGCCCACTCTGTCCGCAGGCTCCTCGAGGGGAACCCACGCAGTTCCCAGCCAGTCCCAACCGAGGGGTGGCCTGGGCGGTGCCCGCCATCAGGCCCTCCTTTGCTGTTATAGTGATCATCACACACACAGGAGGCGCGCACAGCAGAAGAAGCAAAGACAACGGGGGGAACAAGTGTTTTCAGGAAACATTGCCCATCACCATTCTTTTGATGAGTTAAGAGTGGCTAACAGCCAGGTGACCGTCAGCTCCACGTGCAAAAGGGTTTCCTTCAGAGCGGAAGTATGAACGCAAGCACCATCTGCCAAGTCGCTGAACAAGAATCCTTGAGTACTCTAAAAATCGGATGATTTCCAAGGCTTGTTTTTTTTTAATTAATTATAAAAATTACTATGGGTGCAATGGATGTGTCAGAGCAGTTGGAGAAAAGACAACATTTAAAATTTAAAATCAAAAAGTTAGGTAGATGTGAGTTTGAATTGTAGCTCTTCCCCTCAACAGCTGGGTGGTCTTGGACAAGACGCTAAACCTCTCCAAGCCTCGGTTTCCTCCCCTGCCAAGTAGGGATAACAACAGTCCTTATCCCGAGGGCCGAGGTGGGGCTGATGCGGGGAAGCGCCCAGCGCGGGGCCTGGCATGCAGCGCGGGCTTCAGGTGTTCGTCATTACCCTGCTCTCCATTCCCACCCACTCTCTGGTCTCTTACAAAGAGCGAGAAGTATAAAATCAGAATCATGAGCAGCAAATTTTGGTAATTAGAATCGCAGCCAAATGAGTTCCCGTAGAGCTGAACCCAAAGGAAGCCCGGAGGGGCCTCCGTTTTGAGTCGTTTCTCCCCCAGCCTGTAGACACGCACATGTTCAAGGGTGCATCTGGCTTCCCGCCCGCTGTTTCTCTCAGTGTGCACGTGGGCTCCTGCGGGCACCGCTCAGGGGAGGGAAGCCGTATTTCCCAGGGACGGGGCTTCACCTCTCTCTTTTATCGACTCCCTTTCTCATCCAGTCTTCCCGATACTCACAACTGTTTGCCCTGAGAGTCACAAACTTTTTAAAATGAAAAATTTGCTCCTTTAAAATTGTTTAGGAGGGTGTTTACTGAGACAAGCCCGGCAGGCAAACAAGGTCTTCATGCTACTAAAATTGGGTAGGGTTGGAGAGCACCAGTGAGAAGGGAGGCAGAAGTGGAGACATAGAAAGGTGTGGATAGGAAGGAGCGACTGGGAAATGTGGGTGTCGCCCTTCCCCTGTGAACAGGGCCCACCTGCCCCACGCTTCACTTGCCGGGGAGTGGGCGCTTCCCGTTTTTTGCAACGTGCTCAGCGCTATGGCACGCGTTGCACCTAGCCACATGGAGGTGGTCACTGGGGTTTAAAGACAGAGTGTGTATGAATGGGATTCATTGCATCAAAATGAATGGAATGGGTCCTGACTGGCGTGGCTCAGTGGGTTGGGTGTCGTCCCGAAAACTGAAAGGTCACCAGTTCGATTCCTGGTTGGGGCACATGCCTGGGTTGCGGGCCAGATCCATGTTTGGGGGTGTGCGAGAGGCAACCAATCAGTGTTTCTCTCACACATCGATGTTTCTTTCCCTCTCTCCCTCTCTTCCCCTCTCTCTGAAAATAAACAAATAACATTCTTTTAAAAAATGACTGGAATGGGACAATGTTTATTGTTTGTGGAAAACTCTATGTTCTACCCCCGTCTCATTAGGGGAAGATCTTTTTAGGCCGATGGTGCCTGTGTGGAGGAGGGGCGAGTGATGTTGGTAACACTTAGTGAAGCTCATAAAGCATCTCCATCTGCTGCTGCCCTTTGTCCCTCCCCCATGTCTGGTTATTCAAGTTCCCGCCCATGCTCCGAGGTCAAGTTCTCTTCCTCCAGGAAAGTCCCTCCTAGCTGCTGGAATGGCCACTGGCATGTAGGGAGAAGGGAAGGCAGGTGCCAGTACCCACGCTGTCATTTACTAGCTTAGTAAACGAGCAAGGTATTTGGCCTGTCTCTAGCCCCACATCAAATGCCACTTGGAAGACAACTCCTTGAGACAATGCCCAGAAAACATCAGGCCTGGGCTGGGCACCTGGCAGACCTCAGTGATTGGTGGCCATTACCATGTTGACCCATCCTGAGGGCCACCCCCTTTTCTGCTGTGGGTGGCTTACCCTACGGTGGCCTCTGGCTTTCTCAAGGGTCTAACCTCTACCTCCAGCTTCCAAGGGCCCCAGATCTTTTGCTTCTCGGTGTTTTTCTTGTTGTGGTGGTTGTTGCAAGAGGGCTCAGCTCGCACGCATTCTTTGCTTATCGATTAACCACACACTTCCGACTGGAACTCAGAGCCGACAGTCCAGGCCTTCCAAGCGTGCCCCGGCCCCGTCGCTGGCGCACTCACACGTGCCCATTCCCGAGAGCACTGTTGCCCGAGAGGGACGCGCCAGGACCTTCTACGTCAGTTAACAGCCTAGCGTGCTTCCCGAGGGCACTCGTACTCCAGGTCCCTTTCATTCTTCCCTTCCTCCTCCAGCTCCCGTTTTATTTTTGGCAGTGCCTTGGCCAATTTAGGACCCCATTTTTCTCCTCACTCCCGAGTTCATGTTTTCTTGACTTGCGAGTAGAACACAGCTGCTGTCTCCTGTGCTTTGTTTCTCATAATAATTTTCCCCACGAGCACGTACTTGCTCTGCGTCTCGGTGAGGTCCTCCCCTCCTCCTGTGCTGCGGCCCCCAACTTCTCTTTAATCCTTGCTCAAACCGGCCGAGCCGGGCTTCGCCTCCCTTTGCTCTCCCCTCCGCCCTGCGCCCTGCGGAGACAGCCCAGGCTGTGGGATTATGGCAACTCCGTGGTCACTGCTGCAAAATAGCGCCCCTATTGGGGGTGGGGGGGCGTTCAGTGGTCATAAGTTCCCTGCACCCAGCACTTGTGGCCAAAGAGATGAGAGACCCCCTTGAGAGTCCGCGATTTGGGGTGGGGGGAGAAGGACTAGCGAGCTCGTTTTCTATATAATTGGGGTGACATGTTGCTGACCCTTGCCCACCATGCCCATGCCACCCTGTTGTTCTCAGGTGTCCCCTTTTGAAATCTCTTCCTCACTCCGGCGTCTTTCTTTTTCGGCAGCTTCGCAATGACCTTTCTCAGTGCCCCTTTCCTGACCGTCGCGCCTGTCAGGAAAGGTTCAGTTAACACCCCCGTACTCTCCGGGGCTCCTCATCTAGGGTTCCCCATATCAGTGGACAGGCTCGGATGGGGACAGGTTGGAAATATCGGCTGTGGCGGGTGGAAGCAAAGGCCTCTGCCATATGAGAAAGACGTTGGATTTGTTATATTTCAATGGAAACGTGAGTCACCGGATGAGCCGTCAGAGAGGGAGGGAGGGAGGGAGGACCAGTGGGGGAGGGAAAGAGAGAGAGAGAGAGAGAGAGAGAGAGAGATCAGAGAATTGAGCCAGGCAGAGTGGGGCAGGTCAGGGCTCAGGCAAGCACTTGCTGGACCACTGGGGACCAGGCCTGTGGGTCACAGGCCTGCCAATCAAAGTGGGTGGGCGTGGACTGAAAGACGAGCAGTGGGGAGGGAACGAAAGCTCCCCCAGGAAGGCGAGTAAACAGAGGGGCCTGCCAGGTCACTGGGTGAGCCCTTCCTTCCGGCCGCACCACTCAGCCCTCCTGCTTGCAGTCAGTGGACGGAGCTCACCGCCTCTGGAGATTTTAATTACCTGCAGACAAAGTGGTTTTACTGCTTGCATTTAGAGGAGGTTTGCCGAAGTAGTTTCACTCTGATTACCTTCATTAATGAGCGATCAACGTGCATTAGGGCAGAAGTGAGCACAGCAGAAAGGCAGGCGGAGGCCAGGGCTCTAGCGACGGGACCCACACCTGGCGGTGGTGGAGCGCTGTCTCCCTCATTAGCTTCCAGGACACTCCGTGTCCTGGGCCCAATTCTCTGCGGCACCTGGCACGGGACTGCGCACAAGTTCACCCACCATAAGGAACCACAGAGGGTTCCCAGGGCCCCAGGACGCAGCGTTTTGAAAGCCCTGTCCCTTGGCTCCCCTGGCTGAGTACTCCGCTCCATAGGCCCAGTGTGGGGTTGTCTGGTGCGGTCCCGTTACATGTGCGCTTGGTGAACCAGCTCCGTGGCGGTGCTTACCCACACAGACACTCAGCTGGGGGAGGGCCGCGGTCCCCGACCTCTCCCTGGATCACTGGTGGGTCTGCATCCCCAACTCTCCCGATTTATTTCAGTTAATTTGACACTGTGGTGAGTGTTCCTCCCTTCGTTTGGAGAAAAACAACAAAAAAGATAGCTCAAAACACGTTGCTTCGCTGTCCAAAGGAACGGGCAGAAAGGCCGGGCAGCCACGCGCTCTGCAGGCGCTGGGGGCGAGGGAGGGTGAGGTTGAGAGCCCAGTGGGCTGACCTCCAGGCCCCTGCTCAGCTCCTGCACCCCCTGTCCTCAAATCAGCTCCTCACATCACCCCCCCGCCCCAGGCAACAGGAGGACCTCAAAGGGATTCCCCGTGGACAAAAGAAAACGCAAGCCCTTCCCCTCGGCCTGTTAGTAAGCAGAAAACACCGTGAGGCAGGGACCCAGAGTCAACATATCTGAGTCGTGGCTGGTCTGACAGCTGCTGACTTTGTCACACAGATAATTAGATAAACCGCTTGAGCACAGAGATTCAATATGCAGTGTCGTTCAGCGGCTGCTGCCTGGGAGCCTTGATCTTAATTGAAGGTGCAGAAGGGGAGAACCTTAAAGAAGTCCCAAATCAACCTCTTGCTCCAGTAATTAAACACTTGACTCCTGACCAGCCTCCGAAGCCTCCCACGTGTTGGCCGTGGGCCCCACTAAATGGTTCTCAGCGGCCCGGGCCAAGGGCGCCCCACTCCCACCCCCTCTCCACACAGGGCCTTCTTCAAGCAGCCTCCTGGGGAGAAGCCTAGGGGGCAAGAGGACCCAGGTCACCCCCTCCCCTGCCCCCTTCTGCCCCTTTCCTTCCTCATTTTCCCTCAACACATTCGATGGTCCCCCACCAGCGAGAGTCCACCATGTCCTCTGAGCGGGGTCCTCCTTATGAACCTACCACCAATTTTTCAGGGACCCTCCATCTGAGGGCCTCTAGCTAGTGCCTCCCCCGTGCTCACTTGGGGACCTCCGAGGGACCGCGGATATCCTATTTCGCACATAATCGTCAATGTGCGCATTCCTCTGAAAATGTGTGGAGCACCTCCATGAGCAAGCGGTAGAAAGATAAATCGCACGTCCCCACTGGGAAGCGGGAAAGAAGTTCTAGCAGAAGGAGACCCTCCTCTTGGTAGAAGTTCTGATAGCATCTTGGTCAGCTTGGGGCTCACAGAGGAAGCCCCTGGGCCCTGTGGGTTTATCTTGATAAAGAGTGAACTTAGCGATGCCCCTGGACTGGTCTTCCCTTCCCACCATGGCAGACCCTCATGGCTCCTCCGGTGAGGGTGAGGGTGAAGGGTGGGCATCGCAGAGTAATGAAAAGGCAACATGGCGCAGTGGCTATGAGTCTGGGCTTCTACCGGCCGACAAGGCCCTACGTGGATGATCTACCCCAACTACCCTCTGACTTCCCCTTGGAACTCTCTCCCCTTTCCTCGCTCTGGCCTCCGTGTTGACTGACCCCCAAACATGCCAGGCAAGCTCTCCCCTCCGGGTCCTTGCACCTGCTACTCCTTCTGCTGGGATGCTCTTCTCCCACACTTGCAAATGCCTCGCTGCCTAACCTCCCTGCCTCCTTCGGGTCTTCGCACAAATGCCACTTCTCACATTAGAAGCTCTCACGGGCCCATCAATACACAGGCGGATAAAAAAGCGGTGAAACATATACAAAACGGAATACTACTCAGCCATAAAAAGAATGACATCTTAGCTTTTGCTACAGCATGGATGGACCTAGAGGGTATCATGCTAAGTGAAACACGTCAGACAGAGAAAGACAAATACCACATGATTTCACTTACATGTGAAATCTAAAGCACAAATCAAGCAAACAAAATAGGAACAGACTCATAGATACAGAGAAGAGGCCGACAGCTGGCAGGCGGGAGGGGCTTGGGGATAGGTAAACAAGATGAAAGGGTTAAGAAGTGCAGATTGGCAGTTACGGCACAGTCCGAGATGTAGATTACAGGGAACATAGCCAGCAACGTTGTAACACACGTGGATGGAGTCAGGCGGGCACTTGTAATTTTGGAGGGACCACTCTGTAAAGCACCCGGTTGTCTAACCACAATGCTGTACATCTGAAACTAATGCAGAATAATATTGAAGGTAAACTGTAATTAAAAATAAAAAATTAAATTAAAGCAAAAATAAGCAGCAGCGGCGGCGGCAGTGGCAGCAGCTCTCGCTTTCCCGACCCGATTCCTCGCCATGACATTTGTAACCACCTCGCCCACTCCATCTCTCATTTCCGGTCTCTCTCATGAGACGCCGCATGTCACGAGGGCAGGGATCCTGCCTGTCCTGTGCACCGCTGTATCCTGAGTGCCCAGGACAGACCGGATCAGAGGAGGTATACATTTGCTGAATGAACGGGCGGAAGGGTT